>JAOTRH010445937.1:0-29913 GCA_034768845.1 Heliamphora exappendiculata
CGTTAAAATTTTCGTTCAATTTAACGAAAACCATTGTCCCATCCCGAAACTGTCCTCAAAATCACTGTTCCCCCTAAAACTATCATCCCCAAATAACCCTCTCACCCCCAAACCGCCCACCGTTCCCCCCCACTCCAAACCACCACCCTTCACCCAAACTACCACCGCTGAGAGCAGAGAGAGAAAGTAGATAGCAGAGAGAGAGAGAGAGAAAGAAGAGAGCAGAGAGCATAGAGAGGGTTAGTGGCGTGCGGCGGTCGGCATTGAGGAGTTGGCTGCGGTGGTCGACGATGAGGGGTTGCCGGCGGCAGTCGGCGCTCTCTCTTTCTTTACTCTCTCTCTCTCTCTCTCGTGTTTAATAGTTTAAAATATAATAATACTCATTATTTATAACTTAATTACTACTACTACCGACTAAATATAATTGTTAATATTAAATATATATAAAAAAATTATTCACTTTAAATAAAAAAATAAAAGAATAATTTTTTATTCAAATACTAACTTCAAAAAACTAATTTAAAAGCTAAATTATCAAATAACTTATTTTGAATTATATTTAATTTTTAAACTAAAAATACAAAAAAAAAAAAAAAATTTTTAAAGTAGTTGCCAATTAAATTCTAAATGCAGTGGGAGAATAAAATCGGGTACATTATGCATGACTTATAAAACAGACAATATTGTACAAAAAGGGAATGAATTTGTACAATTACCAGTAGTAAGCTCGTTAATATTTTCGCAACACGTGTACCGTTCAGATTTAATGCCATTGTGAATTTACATGCACTTTTTATGTGGGTCCTAAAACCAAAGTACCCCACTCAGAAAATTAAATTGACGTATCTACTCAAAACAGCTTCATTTCTTGAATTTGATTTCTTCTGATATTTGTTTAAAGTTATTATTATTTTTTTAAATTTATTTTTAAATAATTTATATTTAGTATAGATATTGTTTAATTAATTTTTGATGACCATATTTTAAAAATATAATTTTTATAAAAAATAAATTTATATAATAAAAGTTATGATATTTTTAAAAAATATATTAAAAAATTATATAAAAACAAAAAGATTAAAAATTTTTGAGTTGAAAAATAAAATTTTTTTAACTTATAACTTTTTGGATTTTAAACAAAATAAAAAATAAAAAATTTAATTTTAAAATAATTTAAAATTAATTACCAAACCAGACCCAAAATCAAAGTATCCCACTAAGAAAATTAAATTCAGGTATCTACTCAAACAGCTTCATTTTTTGAATTGATTTCTTTAAAATTTTAATTACAGTTGTTCTAATTTTTTAAAATTTATTTTTAAATAATTTATATTCAATACAGATCTTAATTGATAAATTTTGACGAATTTATTTTAAAAATATATTTTTAAAAAAAAATAAATATATATAATAAAAGTTATAATATTTTTAAAAAATATATTAAAAATTATATAAAAAATAAGAATGCTAAAAGCTTTTTAGTTGAAAAATAAAATTTTTTAACTTTTAATTTTTTAAATTTTAAATAAAAAAATAAAAAATTTAACTTCATGCCTACTTAAAATTGATTAGCAAACGAGACAATAATGCCGTACCACGCACTTTTTATGTGGTCCCAAAATCAAAGTATCCCACTGAGAAAATTAAATTCAGGTATCTACTCAAGAAAGCTTCATTTCTTGAAATTGATTTCTTCGTATATTTGTTTAAAGTTATTATAATTTTTAAAAATTTATTTTTAAATAATTTATATTTAGTATAGATATTATTTGATAGATTTTGACAAATATATTTTAAAAATATAATTTTTAAAAACTAAATTTATATAATAAAAGTTATGATATTTTTATAAAATATATAAAATAATTATGCAAAAAGAAAAAAGAATAAAAGCCTTTGAGTTGAAAAAATACGACCTCTTGCTTTTTAACTTTTTAGGTTTTAAATAAAAAGACAAAAAATTTGACTTTAAATCGATTTAAAATCAATTGCCAAACGCAGCGGCGGAATTAAGAATCTAGTTTAGAGAGTGCACTAATTAACTTAAAATATTAATTTTTTTATAACCAATAATAATAGAATATTGCTAAAACTGAAACAACTATTAATAAATATAAAAAAATTGCAATGTATATTTTTACAAAATTTTGTGACAATTAAGGCAAAAACTTATTTATTTATTTATTTTGGGTAAGTAAATTTTATATATTTAAGTAGATGCTAATCATTATTAAAAACATATTAAATTAACTAAAATATTATAGTGTCAGCTCAACCATTTTTAATTGACTTGTTATCTTGATTTTAAATTTTGTTCATTTGAAAGCTTTGCAACATTTGAAATTTTTTTAAGAATATCATGATATTTATATGATATTTCAATAACAAATAAAATCATATTGTGTATTAAATATCTTCTCGCTAGTAGCATATGAATAAAATTTATAGATATAAAAAATTGAAAAAATGTCCTAACCTGGTAAATGTTTTTAAAAAATTATTTTTTAAAATTTGTTATTTTAAAACCCATGGTTACAAATATTTTTATAAATAATTAAAAAAATATAATAGTTCTATATTTATGAAAGATACTAAATAAGTTTTTATAAGTCTAGATACATAATTTTATTTTTTATATATGTAATAATGTATATATAAAAAAGTAAGAGAGGTCACGTGTTCTCTTTGGACGTACATTAGCTCCATTACTCACCAAACGAGGCTTTAATGCCATACATGAATGTAGTTGCTATTTTATGTGGTCCCAAAACCAAAGTATCCCACTGAAGAAAATTAAATTCAGGTATATATCTACTCAAAAGAGCTTCATTTCTTGAATTGATTTCTTCAGATATTTGCCATAAATAATGTAGCCATTGATGATTGATATTAATTGTCTTTTAATTTTCAACAGGTTTCTGCCATCCATAGAGAAGAAAACATTAATGAGCCAATTAGTGAGAAAAATGAAGGCTTGAAGAGAAACAAAGGCTGCAAAGAAAAACAAGACCTACCAAAGTCAACATCACCCAAGAGGCAGAAACTTAGAAAAGGAGTCCCTCTTAGGGCTCCAATGTTTTGAGTATGAATCTATTCTATATATCTTTTATATATACATATATATATATTCGTTAGGCAATATTTCAACCATTTTCACATGCACATAGACATAGTAGTGATTACTAGGTTAGAGATTTATTATCTCATACTTTTTTGTGTCTTTAGTTGGCATTTTTTAATCCTTGATATGATAACATTATCTAAGTGGTATAAACTTTTTAGAAAAATAGATGTTATGCAATAATCATAAGTTTGATGTTGTGTCCTTTTGAGTTGCCCGGCTTTGAATATATTTTTATAATTTGACTAGTTTTTAGTTGAAGTGCTCGATAAGTTGATTACTCCAAAATTGACTCTATATTAGGGGTGTAAAAATGGCTAAAGGTCCATTGGCGGTTAAAGGCTCCGTCCGAGGCTCATCACTGTGCATGCCCGGTCCAACTCGCAAGAAGCTCGAGCCAAGCTCGAGCCAAGCTCTAACCTGCATACCCTTTCTTCGAACTTAGGCCTACTCGCTTGAGCCCGTGGTCTGGGCCGGCCCAAGCCTGAAGTCCGCACGAGGCCTGTCCATTTTGGCCCAAGCCCGAAGTCCACCCATTTTGTAAAATTTAAAATATAATATTTATGTAGTTAAATACTTTTGAATTTTGAATAATAAAATTTATATTGCATTTAATTACTTAAATTGTTCACTTATTATATTTATATATTATAAATATTAATTTATAACATAATTTATAAATTAATATTAATATATAATAAGTAAACCAATTTATAAACCTACAATAAACTTATAAACTTATATAATAATATAATAAAATAATATTAAACTGTAAACTTATATAATAAACTAATAAATTAATATTAGACTATAAGTTTATAATAAAATAATAAACTAATAAAAAAACTTATAATAAATTATAAAGTATAAATTTAACAATTAATGGTCTTATACAACAATTTAAAAAATAAAAAAATTAAAATAACCAGAAAATAACTAAAATGTAAAAAATCCACAAAAGGCCACCCAAGACTAGGCCTGTCCCCGAGTGCTAAATCTTAGTATTATACCCTCTGCACCGACCCCTCCCCCTCCCCCAAACAATTCGGTCCGGTTCGAACTTTTAGCGGGAGCTCGTCGTGTTAGGACTGGGCTTGGTCCGCTCGAGCCATGGCCAGGTTGGGCCAAAATTACACACATGCTCTATACTTTTTAGGGCCCAAAGTAAATTTGCATGATGGGAACTTTGTTTGGGTAATTAAATTTGTATTAATAAAAAATAAAGATATAGAAAGGAATTCAATACGCACTCTCAAGAGCTAACAAAATTATGGTAAAGTATACCACCAAAAAACAAAAACCAATCCTACAAACTCTCACAGACCGAGAGTTAAGAAAAATAACTTATTTCTTCTTACTTAAACACGATTTTTTGGGCTTATTCAAATGGACTAATTTTTTTCGAGCAAATTTAAGATTCTCAATTTTTTCTAACAACTTCTTCTTGTTCTCGCTATTTGAAGTCATAGTCATTTAAGAACCAACAAAGTTTCCCTTTAAAAGGGTCTTTAAAAGCATTTTTAAACGTGTGGATTGACGAACTTTAGGCTCAGAGAAACTTCTAGTACATGTAACAAACTTCTCATCTCTTTTACAAGAGGAGTCAACTTGATACTCAACCAACTTCTCAAGATTTGTATTGCAATGACTAGCTGCTACATCCACTAAGGGTTTATTCATATTTTTCCCACTAACATAGCTCGGCACGTTCTCATTTGAAGAGCACATAGGATCATCACCATTTTCATCTATTACCTTCTTACATAAGTTCATCTCTTCTAGCACACAAGATTCAAGCACACTAAATAGATTCGAGAAGGAATGAGCCTTATAAATTAGAGAAGCATTAGAAGTACATTTTTATTTTTATTTTTATTTTTATTTTATTTTTTTCCATCCACTAGGCTCTTAACTTGAATCCACCATTTTGTTTTCTTTTACTTTTCATTTTTGTTTGGGTAAGGAAGTAGAATTCATGACCTTAGACTTGTTAGGGCAAGAATTATTAGAGTAACTAAAGATCATACACTTATCATACTTTAAAGGCTTCCAAGACACTTTTCCACTCTAATTTCATAAGAAGACTCAGAGCCCAAATTTAGCATAAAAGAATATGAGATATTCTTATTTGCTTGAATTTCAATACACACCCTAGTGAAAGTAAGCATTGCTTTGAATTTAATATAGTCATCAAGGTACAAAGATTTGTCAATGACACTTGCCACATAACTTAAACTTATATTAGTCCAAAGTTCAAGAGGCATATTATAAAATTTTACCCAAATAGGCCCACTAAAAAACACTTATTTGGATAAATGTATACCCGGGAATCATTTATTGACAATAATTAGTCAGCTCCCAAAGAAGTATGAACCCTTCTCAAGAATTGTTTTAAGAGCTTATTTACTCTTTATCTTGAAAATAAAAAAATCATTATCAAGAGTAATGACATCATTAAGATTTTTCTTTCATAACTTTTCTGTCCAACTTTTAATATAGTAAAAGAATAATTTCCTATCAATGAAAAATCTCAATAAAGCATTATTCCATTGAGAATACCCATCTTTAAAAACTTTAAGAGGGACCTTTAGCTTATTATTCTCAAGCTCAACATTAAAGAGGTTAAGATCACTACTTATCTTATCAAAGTGAGAGTTTTCTTTCACAATGTTAGACCAAGACTTCACCTTGTTCGATTCTATTTTAATTGTTGCTCAGTCCTCATTTAATTGGGTTGTAGAATCAACCGACTATTCTAACTCGAGGTGAAACTCAGTTGAACTATGGAAGTGGCCGACAATGAACTCATGAGACTAGATTAGAGATCACTCACATTTAAACTAATAAAATTAATTTTTTGTATAACAGGTCCATCGCCACTAACCCAATCAACCACAATATTAGAAGTTAAAGGAATATTTTCAATATCTGATCAATTGTCAAGAGCTCTATGAATTTTAAGAGTGTTAAGACTATCACAAATACAAATTTATTCACAAGCACATAGGTTGTCTTCATCAAAAGCAGAATTAAAATCTACTCCAAGAGATCTAACCATCTATAAAGTTTTTTTTTATATTATCTAGAACTAAAATCTTTCGATTCAAAATGATTTCAGACTAATGTTGTGTGAAATTCCTTTAAAGTAAGTTTTGTAAATGAACCACTTTTATTTTTTACTTTTTCCCCATGAATAAAGCAGTAGAGAAAAATTAGGGCTCAAAAAGCATTTTAACAGAGATCAACAAAGAAAGCCAAACAAAACCTTCAATTCTTCTCGAGATTGATTCAAAACAATTTGAAAATATAAAATCTAGTTTTGTTGCGTTATGTTTTGATGATATTCAATTTGTAATAAAAGAAAACAACAAAAAGTTAAACTTATTACAATAAAGTATCATTCAAAATAGAGAAAACAACTATTTATTACTTTAGAGTTGAATAAAATAGTTTTTTGTTTTACAAATTATTATTAAGTGTTAAATCTAAGTGATAAATTAGCCAAGTTAGATAGGGAAAAGAAAAAAAAACTAGTTAGAATCAACTACTAGGATCCACTAATCCGTAACATAAATGTTTTTCTTATGTTTGATATTAAGGACGGCTTGTAAGTTGAGTTCTGATAAAATTAAAATCAACATAATTGAAAATTTCCCTTTAATTTAATGCTTAATAATTTTTTTATTTTAATGTAAAGACTAATTTTAGTGTAAAGACTACACACTAGGCAAATAGGAATCAAATACCCTTCAAAACCCACAATTAATTTTATGGATCCTTAGGATTGGCATGAATAAGTTGTTGGGAAGGTATAAAAATAATGAAATGTGAAGTTATCGTTTCCGGTCGATCTCCCTTTTGAAGAGAATCCTGTTGAGTTTTTACGCTTTTTTTGTTGGAGGCAAAATTATCAAGATCATTATTTTTGCAAACGATTTTCGGTAAAAATTAACTGAACGTACAAACGTCGAAATGGGCTCCATATAAAATTTTGGCATCGAACGATCAAACTTAAAACCCGAGCAGCCAAAGTTAATTTAGAATAATACTTTTTGCCGGTCAAATCTCTAACTACGATTTTGATTCCGAGTTGAAACTCCCGTCAGACCTTCTACTGTATTCCCCTTATGCAATTCTTGAATGTAGTGTGGGTTACAATCTATCAAGAACTCGTACTGGTAAAATTTGGACAATTTTAGGGTTACAGTAGAGACCTATGGAGTAATTATCAGTTAGATTTTTAGTGGAACGCAGATACGTATTAGCGGTTTTCGCAATTAAGCAAACCTCATAGAGGTATCTACAATTTCTATAAAACACTAAATTATAGTTCACACTACTAAAGAACTATAATTGCACTCTAACCCACAATTTTAAGATCATCTTGCATTGAGCTCCCGTTATTAAATGTCTAATATTTCTCCCCACGTTAAGATTTTTGATATCTGCTAATTAAATTTAATTATTGATAATTTAATTTAATCGATATCTTGAAGATTCTTAAACCCTTCTGCTTAACTTATTTGACCGCCGGATAATCAAATTCACCTGTAGAGTTTTGATATGGTCAAAACTTATAAGCTTCCTTAAGGGGGTATCGTCAATCTCAATTTTTCGAGACAGAAATTTTGTCAATAATTAATATTTACCATATAAATAATACCGTTATCCAACTCACCGGGAATATAGACTCATATAAGATCGCACCCTCTAATAAATCAAAATAATGTATATTAAATATACGCAAATCAATAATTATTTTAAAATTAAAATCATAAGCACTATTCATAATAATCTTGAGGTGTGAATTAATTTATATAGTCTGTATAAAATTAATTATTCCAATGTATCCCATACAATACACAAAGTGTAATAGCACAGAGAGTCGAAATAATAGACGACGCTATTATCTGTTCTTTGTAACCAAGACAGACTTATTAAAACTCTGTACTACAGTCGTACCGATGGTATGCCCATTTCCATATAAACTGTGAATATAAAACTTATATTTTGTAAAAACTTAAAATCTGACATTCTGCGTGGAAATCGTACTCTACATACCAGATTAAATATTGTATAGAATATTGGATATCTATGCATAGTATTAAAAAAATAATATACATGCATTGCTAATAAAAATTTTAATAAAATAAAATTTTAATTTTATTAAAATAAAATTAAATACTAAAAATATAATTTTCAGTATACCAACTCTCATATTCATCTCATAAATTGGGGCCTTATTTTTCAACTAAAATTTGGGGGCTTAAAGTTGTTTATTTGTGTCCTTGACCCTAAAGCCAGTCCTAATTACCTATGCAAAAAGTGTGATTGATCGATTTGACTAACTATATTTTTTACTTGGTAATCATATTTAATATAAATGTGATTCGTCGTAAAGTTAAATATATTTGATCAATTTATTTTTTGACAAGAATAATTTACTAAGCGAGCCATAAATAAGAACGGCGTGAATCGTAAACATATATTTAAAATCCAGTCTCAAAAAAAAAAAAAGCACAGTACCACATTATGCCTTGAAGCACAACTCACTATGTAGACAAACAAAATCTTCATTCAAATAGTAAAATATTGCTATCCTGAAATATTGCATTAATGCCATGTTTGGGTTCTAAGTTTATCAACACAAGGGAAAAAGAAATGAAAAAGGAATTACTTCAACATTTTTATTATTATAGCTAAGAAGCAAAAAAAATCATTTCTGGAGAAGTACATATCTATTTTCTTGTATGTTTTCCTAATCTAACCAAAGAAAAACAAATTTAATTTATTTTTTTATTTCACTCCAACAATTTGAGATCTAATATCCAAGTCAGCATGATGTCTCTCTCTATCTGTTTTGTGTTCTTGCTAGGATTTTTGCAAGGGAAGACAATGGTGGAATCCTTCTCACGGCATTCAATCTATAACGAATCAAGTGAATCATTGATCTAATAATTTAAATAAAAAACTTAACAACGTTGTTCAAAAACTTAAACTCAAATTATTAGTAGTATCTTATAAATTTTATTATATACTATACTTAATTTTTATCTCTCACCAATGTGGGAGGAGTTCCACACAATCTTTTCCTCACCAATGTGGGAGGGGTTCTACACAATCTTTTCCTCATCTTCTTCCTTGCTTCTCTATCTTATCTTCTTCTTCTCATATATTTTTGACTATTGATGACTAACCGACTATCGTACGCCAATCAAAGTTGTTTGATTGGCTGAGCATCTATTTTCTGGCAATGAGTCTTGGTGTTGTTGAAGGCATATGTGTTAGAAATCAGAAATCGTTTTTAATCAAATTAACAATCTGAAACTAATTTCAGAATTAAAACAAGATTAAACTAATCTGTTTTATAGTTACTAAAGAATATAGAAGACATAAAATTCAAACAAAATCATAAACAGATAGAAAAATAGTATATTGTTTTTAGAGTAATTATTTTCCAAAACATAAACAAAAATAAGAATATGGTATAGAACGGGAGATAAAATGTTAAAATAGAAATAAACACTGTAATCATAAAGCAATGTGATTAAACAGAATAAAAAGAATAACCGAGTGCTGACATATTAAAATAGTACCGAGTAGAACAAAAATGGTAGAGCCGAAAGTAAAACCAAAAATGTTTTCAGAAAACAAAAAATGTAAAGCTTACAGACAGAAATGATGCAATCGGGTCTAACATTTGACGTTGTCTCCTTAAGAAAGATAGCGCCACGCCTCGGTGCTTGCGGTGGAACGGACGTCTGCCTCAAGGATAAACCGATTGTCGTGTACAGGAAAAGTATGGCAAATTGCACACACAGTGAACTTGGCTGTGTTGAAGTTTCTTGGAACTTGGAGATGAAGACTGTATATATAATAGAGTAGCAAAGTTCTAGGAAGAGGGGATAAAAAATTAGGTTCTCTAATGGGATGATTAGAAGCCTTTATATAGGCGTTAATGGCAGTTGTTTAGAATAACTGAACCAATGCAACATCGATTCGGCCTGACGGTTGAACTGCCCAACAGGCGCGAACCGGTTTGAAATTACTCTAATGGTTCCGAACCCTTCCAACGGTTCGGATTAAACTGAACCCTTCCAACGGTTCCGATTAAACAGTAACTATTAATTTAAAATTTAAATATTTTAAATTTTAAATTCAAAAATTTAATTAAATAAATTTTTTGCAAAAAGATAAGGGTCAACCCACAACCCACGGACCCCGAGCCTGGTTCGGACCGGCTCGGCACGACCGGCCAGTCGATCGGACGGGCGGGCGGCGGTAGCGGCGCGCGCGTGTGGGGTCTGGGTTGAACCCACTGTTGGGTAGGTCATTTCCCATCCAAAAAATTGAGTACCCCCAAGTGGCACATCCCTTAGGCTCAACTTGGCTTATATAAATTACTCACTCAAGTTTTCTCCAACTAATGTGGGATTAAAAACTCATTTATACCAACTTGGACACTCACTATTTTCTCTCATAAGCAATGTGGGATAGAAGTTAGTTATCATTATTTTGTCAACTTCAATGATAAACTTTTGCAATCAATTTCTCATTCATCCATTAGCAGTTTTGAATGCCACAAAATTCATTATTACTCTACTAATGGAGATAAACAAATTAGAATTTAGAATCATAAAAAAAGATTAATCCAACACAAAGATAATTAGCATCAAAGTTAGCTATAAATCATGTTTTAATTTTATTCAAAACCCACTCTTTTTTCCAACAATCTCCCACATGAATGAAATTTGACAGAAAAGAAGATGCAACAAGATGCTGACACTGAGAAAACTCAATAAGAAAAATTCAGCATAGGATAGGTAGCTTTTGATTTTGAACCTTCCATTGTAAAAAACTATCGAACTTATTGACTAATTAGTGGACGCGATACCTTGAACTGTTTAGCTGTTTGTGTAAGCCAAGACAATAGAGTTCACACAGAATTTTTCTAAACACAACTAGGTTCTCACGATTGTGCCAATTTTGGTCCTGGGAAAATTCTGGTTTCATGAGTGCTGCTAGATAATGTAGCCTTATCATTTTCACAAAAGTGGCCCTTCTAACTCATATAGGTGATTCTTATTAAGAGTATCCTGCTATACCCCACTTGAATTTCAAGGGATAATGCTACAGGTATCACTGTACTATCATAGGAATAGGTAAGAAATTTTATCTCCACAGTGATGGCACTGAGTCACACACAATTCGGTTGTCCCTTTGAACCTAGATCTTGGGATCTCTAATCAGTTAGGTTGGGTTGCCATTAAGGCGACTCTTAATTCATAGGCTATAAGCCCATTTCCCTCAGTAAACGACTAACTTGCTCTTCGCTTAAGCCTTTAGTTAACGGATCCGCTATATTGTCTTTAGACTTTATATATTCAATGGAAATTATTCCACTCGAGAGCAAGTATTTCACGGTATTGTGTCTATGACGTATATGTCGAGACTTACCATTTTAGATATTATTTTGTGTCTTAGCCATTACTGATTGACAGTCGCAATGTATGCAGATAGCTGGCATAAGTTTATGTGACATAGGGATGCCTTCTAAAAATTGACGGAGTCACTCAGCTTCCTCTCCAGCTTTGTCTAAAGCTGTAAATTCATACTCCATTGTGGACCTCGCTATACACGTCTGTTTAGACGATTTCCATGACACATCTGCTTCACCCAAAGTAAGTACATATCTACTTGTGAATTTTGAGTCATTAATATCAGATATCCAATTAGCATTATTGTACTCTTCCAATACAGTTGGATATCGAGTATAGTACAACCCATAATTCTGGGTGTATCTCAAATACCTTAGTACCCTTATGATTGCCTGCCAATGGTCAGTCATAGGGTTACTAGTATATATGCTCAATTTGCTCACAGCATATGTTCAGTCGGGTCTTGTACAATTCATTAAGTACACGAGACTCCCAATGATACGAGAATATTCCAATTGTGATATGCCTTTATTTGTATTTTTAGACAAATATATATTTGTATATACATGTGTCCTTGCAATGCAGGTATCGCCCTTATCGAATTTTTTAAAGATTTTTCCAACGTAATGGAACCGAGATAAGGCATATCTATTAGATGTTTTAGTGATTTTCATCCCTAATATAACATCTGCTATTTTCATATCTTTCATATCAAACTTCTTGTTTAACATATTCTTGGTAATTTTAATCATATAATTATTGCTACCCAAGATTAGTATGTCATCAACATACAAACAAATAATGATATAATCTCTGTCAGTGTCTTTTACATAAACACATTTGTCACACTTATTTATTCTGAAATCACTTGACAGCATTACACTGTCAATTTTTTCATGCCATTATTTAGGTGCTTGTTTTAACCCGTAAAGTGACTTAACAAGCTTACAAATCTTCTTCTCATGTCTTAGAGTTATAAAATCCTCAGGTTGTTCCATATAAATTTTTTCATGTAAATTTCCATTTAAGAAGGTTGTCTTAACATTCATTTGATGTATTTCTAAATCAAATAATAATGCAATAGAAATCAACATCCTAATAGAAGTTTTCTGGTCACAGGCGAGTAAGTATCAAAATAGTTCACACCTTCAATTTGCCTATATCCTTTAACTACAAGCCTCGCCTTGTATTTCTCAATTGATTCATCTGCTCTCATTTTTCTTTTGAATATCTATTTATATTCAAGAGGTTTACAATCAGGTGGAAGATTCATTAATTTTCAAGTATGATTTTGCAGGATAGATTCAATTTCACTATTGATTACCTCTTTACACAAAGGTGTATCCGGGGAGAATATTGCAGCCTTAAAAGTTTGAGGCTCATTTTTTAACAAAAATGTTAAAAAATTTGGACCAAAGAATTTGGATGTTGTAACTCGTTTACTAGGTCTAGGTCTATCATCCTCTTTCAATCCTTGATTCACATCTTCTACTTTCACTTGGCTACTGCCTACTACAGTTTCATAAGTTCTTTTGAGAGAACTTATCTCTTGTGTAGATTTGCACGGAAATACATATTCAAAGAACAATGCATTTCTAGATTCAATAACTGTGTCCATTTGAATCACAGAATTATCACTTTCGTGTACTAAAAATCGATATGCACTACTATTATTTGCATATTCTGTAAATATACAATCAACAGTTTTTGATCCAATCTTGACCCTTTTAGGATCTGGAACAGCTACCTTAGCTAAACACCCCCACACTCTTAAGAATTATTAAGAAGGCTTTCGACCATTCCATAATTCATACAGAGTTTTGTTCGTTTTCTTATAGGATATTTTGTTGAGAATATAATTGGTAGAAAGTATTGCTTCCCCTCACAAGTTCTGAGGTAACCCAGAACTAATGAGTAAAGCATTCATCATTTCTTTTAAAGTCCTGTTTTTCCTTTCAGAAACTCCGTTTTGCTGTGAAGTATATGGAGCTGTGGTTTGATGGATAATTCCATATTATTAACAGAATTTACCGAAAGGTGATTCATATTCACCTCTTCTATCACTCCTTAAGACTTTAATCTTTCCGTTAAGTTGGTTCTTAATCTCTGTTTTATACACAATAAAACTTTTTAAGATTTCATCTTTGCTCCTTAACAAATACACATAACAGTACCTAGTACAATCACTATAAAAGTGATAAAATACTTTTTGTCTCCACGTGTTTGAAAAAATTTCAAATCACATATATCACTATAGATTAAACTAAGAGGCTCAGTACTTCTTTCCACATACTGAAAAGGCGCTTTAGCTAACTTAGCTTCTACACAAGTTTCACATTTATGATTTGAGTCAATAACATATTTAGATAAATAATCAATGTTAATTAATCTATGCAATAATTTAAAACTATCATATCCTAATCTACCATGCCACACATAAGAAGACTCAAGCATATAAGCAGAAGATATAGAATTTTTATTGATAGTCTTTGGAATTACAGTAAGCACATTTAGCTTGAATAAGCAATCTGACAAGTACCATTTCTCAACAAACATTTCTTCTTTAGTAAGTACAAACTTGTCAGACACAAAAACCAACCTGAACCCATTTTTGCATAACAAAGATCTTGAAACTAGATTCTTGCGAATTTTTGACACTTGTAAGACATTATTGAGCGCCAACTCCTTGCCAGAGGTCATCTTCAGCACAACATTCTCTTGTCCTTTCACCTTTGCAGTGGAAGAGTTTTTCATGAACAGTTGTTCTCCACTTATCACTACTTGATAAGTGGTGAACATTTTTTGGTCTGCACACACATGTCGGGTTGCATCGATATCCACCCACCACTCTCTTGGGTTAGATCCAACCATATTGACCTTGGATACCACTACTGTCAGGCTCATCTCAGACACATCGGATGAGAGATTCTGTATTTCAGCAACGTTGGCCTGAGAATGCTTCTGGCTCTTCAAGGCATTTCCCTGGTCTTTGCGGCTACAACAATCTTTTTCCCGATGGCCCGGCTTGTCACACACGAAGCACCTTCCCTTGAACTTCTTAGAATCACCACCCTTAGCCTTTTGGTTGTTGTTAGCCCAAGAACTTTTTATTTTGATTTTGATGATTTTCATAATTTATTTTTTAATAATAAATAGATTTAAAATGGATAACATTTTATATTTCAAAAATACAAGTGTTAAAGAATTTGAACAATTAAGTTGGCACATTTAGACAAAAAAAATGACTTATCTCTCAAAATGATCCGAACACTTCAGTATTCTTGAATAAAAATATTTTGTATTGAAATCAATTAAAAAATAAGTCAAACATTTTTAAGGCAAAGTTTACTTGAATTTCATCAAGTGTGTCAACATTCATAGATCAAATGGTTTGACATTCTAATTGTTCTACAAGTTGATCTTCAGGTATCAAAGTGTTAGTGTCGATACAAACAAGTTTTGTGACAACACAAAAGAGCCAAAGCTCTCAAGACTCAAAAGAGTTGACACAAATCACTTTTGTGTCGAAACAAAATTAATTTATGTCAATTTGAGTCGACACAAAACAACCGAGGCCACCTGCAGATTTTGTTGTGTCGACACCAACTAAGGATGAGTCGACACAAAAGTCATGAGGCTACTTGCAAAATTTAATGTTGATAATAAAGAAGACATGAGTGGACACAAAACGCCTCCTCTTGGATTCTAAGTACATTTGAGTCGATACCAACTGAGGATGAGTCGACACAAAAGAACTGAGACTTCCTGTAGAAATTAGTGTGACACAAAGAGTAAGTTGAGTCGACACAAAGTGGTTCCTCCGGATGCTGAAGTTTCAATTGAGTCGACACCAGATCTAAATGTGTCGACACCATTATGTTGGAATGTGGAATGCAAAAATTGTGTCGATTCCTCAAAAAATTCGTGTCGATCCAACCACTTGAAGTACCCTGCCCTAGACACTTTGTGTCGACACCAAATGTTATTATGTCGACACCTGCGACTGAAATTCAAACTCATGGCAGTTCTCAACGGCTGAATTTATTGCATTTATTGCTCCTACCTACCTCCAACGGTCATGAATGCACAAGAACTTATATAAGGAGTAACTTCTCAGCATTTAACAAGGTTAGAGACTTGTATTTAATATTCTATTGCTCAAATCAATCTCAGAAATCTCAAGCTCACAATTATTACTGTAACTCCAGTTCTTATTCCTCATCTCTATTTACCTTCTCATTTATTGTAAATTATTTCTGTAAAGAGAGTGAGTGTTCTTCATTAATACATCTCATTTATTGTATTTAAGGGCGAGTCACTCTTTATCCTTTGAGTGAGTGAGTAAAACTCATCAAAAAATAGTTTAAGAGATATTAGAAGAAATAGAGGCTTATTTTCATATGATCTTCTTGAAGTTGTTAGGTTTGTGAATGTGCCTGTAAATATTTAGTTCATTCAAGCGAAATCTTGAAGATTGTAAAAGTTTAGAATACGCCCGTGAAATATTTTTTATAGTGAAAATACTCAAGAGAGAACTTAATGAGTTGATGTAGGCTAAGCTAAAATCGAACCACTATAAATTCTTAGGGTCCGATTCTATCTTTCTATCCCTCATCTTTTAATATTTTCATTGCTTCAATTTTTGCTTAATTTACTTTATTTGATGCAATATTAAAAGGGTTTTGAAAAAAAAATTTAGCTGTTAATTTTTTTAAAGTCCCAATTTTCTCTCCTCTTGGGTTGCTTTGTTTTGACAATTGGTATCAGAGCTTGGCCACTTGTCTTTGGCTTAACAATTTAAGAATTTTATATGGCAACCACTAGCATATGACCTATCCAATCCGAAGGTCAATCGACCAATAGACCTCCCTTGTTCAATGGAATAAACTATAACTATTAGAAAACTAGAATCAAAATCTATATTCAAGTCGTAAATTACAACCTTTGGCGGGTTATCATAAATGGACCCAAAAGACCCATCAAAACTATTGAAGGGGCTACTGTCCCTAAACTAGAGGCTGAATAGACTGAAATCGACAGAAGAAAAATACAAAAAAATGCTAAATCCAAGAATCTTCTGTACTGCTCACTTGATCCAAACGAGTTCAATAGGATCTCGACTTGTGACACAGCTAAAAAAATATGAAATAGACTCGAAGTTATCTATGAGAGTACCAATCAAATGAAAGAATCAAAAATCAGTTTGCTTGTACATAACTATGAGTTATTTAAAATAAAACATAATGAAACAATTTTTGATATGTTTACTCGATTTACTGATATTATGAACATACTGAAATCTCTTGGAAAAATTTATTCTAATGCAGAGATGGTAAGAAAAATTCTTAGGTGCATGCCTAAGAGTTGAGAAGTAAATGTCACGACCATTCAAGAAGCCAAAGACCTTAACAGACTTAGCCTAGAAGAATTTCTTGGTTCTCTCATAACTAATGAGATGAACATCAAGATGGATGAAGAATACGACAATAAAAAGAAGAGAGGCATCGCCTTTAAATCCTCAACACATAATGAAGAATCTGGAAAAGAATCCTCTAGTGATGAAAATGAAGACATGGTCCTCATCACAAGAAAATTCAAAAAATTTCTTAGAAATAAGAAACAAGGAAGAAGGAAATTCTTCAAAAAAGAAAGACACCGAGGCGAGCCCACCAAGTTTAAAGACGACTCTAGCAAATTCAAGAACGACTCCAAGAAAAAAAAATCATTTGCTATGAATGCAGAAAACCTGGACACATCAGAGCAGAATGCCCTCAACTCAAAAATCAATTCAAAATGGGGTTCAAAAAGGCCATGATAGCTGCTTGTGGTGAAAGTGATAATAGCAGCTCTCATGATGAAAATGAAAAAAATAAAGTGGCAAATCTATGCCTCATGGCAAAGAAGATGATGAGGTATGTCTCAAATCCTCATTCAAGGATGGGATATAGTATTTCGATAGCGCTTACTCAAGGCACATGACATGCGCCCAATCGATATTTGCATCCCTCAAACCAAAAGATGGCGAATTTGTGACTTTTGGAGACAATAGTAAAGGAAAAATCATAGGAATTTGCTGTATTGGTAAAATTTCTTCCCATTCTGTTAAAAATATTTTACTTGTTGATGGTTTGAAACATAACCTTCTTAGCATAAGTCAACTTTGTGACAAAACCTACAAAGTTGTGTTTAATTATACTAAGTGTGTTAATGAAGATTCAACCAATAACAAAATTATTCTTGAAGGTCAAATATATGAAAATACTTATACATTTACTCTTAATGATCTTTCTAAGAATGACACCAAATGTTTAGCCGTCTTGAGTGACAATAGTTGGTTATGACATAGAAGATTTGGACATATACACATGAACTTAATTTCTAAACTTTTGAAAAATAAATTAATGACTGAGTTATCCCAAATCAAATTTAAAAAAGACAAAATATGTTATAGATGTCAACAAGTAGAACAAACTAGAAGTTTTTTTCATTCTAAAAATGAGATTTCAACTTTTAGACCATTACAACTATTGCATATGACCTTGTTTGGTCCAACAAGGACTTTAAACCTTGGAGGCAAGAAATATGCATATGTTATTGTTAATGATTTTACTAGATACACTTGGGTGATATTCTTAGCTCATAAGGATGAAGCCTTTGTCTTTTTTACAAAACTGTCTTGGAGAGTTCAAAATGAAAAAGATTTTCAAATCGCAAGTATTCGAAATGATCATGGTAGAGAATTTGAAAATAAAGATTTTGAAAATATTTGTGATGAAAATGGTATTAACCATAATTTCTCTACTCCTAGAACCCCTTAACAAAATAGAGTTGTTGAGAGCGAAAATAAGACATTGAAAGAAATGGCTAGGACCATGCTCTGTGAAAGTAATCTACCACAATACTTTTGGATCGAGACTGTCAATATCGCTTGTTTTATCATAAACAGAGTTATGATAAGAGCTTTTCTCAAGAAAATTTCATGAGTTATGGAATGGAAGAAAACCTAACATCAATTATTTTCGCGCATTTGGGTGCAAATATTTTATTTTAAACAACAACAAAGAACTTTTAGACAAGTTCGATGCCAAATCTAATGAATGTATTTTTTAGGATATTCTATATCTAGTAAATCGTATACAGTATTCAACAAAAAGATCCTAGTTATTGAAGAATCTATACATATTTTTTATGAAGGTAACATTGGTTCTTCAAATGAATTCTATGAAAATAACCTTTTAGACATAGAAAAAGGTGTGAAAGATATTTTTATCAAGGAAAAAGAAGAGCCAAATCAAAAGGAAGCTTCAAATTTATAATAAAACACAGTCCAACAGATAACAGAAACTGCTAATCTAGAAAATTCAGACCTACCTAAAGAGTGAAGGTATGCTCATGGTCACCCAAAAGATCTTATCATTGGTGATCCATCGCAAGGCATCAAAACTCGTTCCTCTCTACATAATGTTTGGGGTAATTTAGCATTCCTTTTCTAAACTGAACCAAAACATTTTGAGAAGGCCAAAAATGATGATTTTTGAATCTTAATTATGCAAGAAGAGTTAAATCAATTTGAAAAAAATAAAGTTTAAATTTTAGTCCCAAGACCTAAGGAACATTTCATTATCGGTACAAAATTAATTTTTAAAAATAAAATAGATGAGAATGGAATAGTTCTTAGGAACAAAGTTCGATTGGTAGCCCAGGGTTACAATCAAGAAGAAAGCATCAATTTTTATGAGACTTTTGCTTCTGTGGTTAGACTTGAAGCTATTAGGATGTTACTTGCTTTTGCATGCTTTAAGAAATTTAAATTCTATCAAATGGATGTCAAGAGTGCCTTTTTAAATGATTTTATCTCAAAAGAAGTTTTTGTAAAATAATCTCTTGGCTTTGAAAATTTAAAATTTTCAAACAATGTTTACAAACTTACCAAACCCTCTATGGTTTAAAGCAAGCACCTAGAGCTTGGTATGAAAGGCTTAGCAAATTTTTGATTGAAAATGAGTTTTTAAGAGGAAAAATAGATACTATCATTTTCATCAAATCTCAAGAAAATGATATGCTAGTTGTACAAATTTATGTAGATGATATAATTTTTTGTGCTACTAACGACTCTCTTTGCAAGGATTTTGCTAAGTGTATGTAGGGAGAATTCGAGATAAGCATGATGGGTGAGCTCAACTATTTTTTCGGACTCCAAATCAAACAAAATCAAGAAGGAATCTACATCAATCAAGCTAAATACACGATGAACATATTAAAGAAGTTCGATATGCTAAAGGCAAAACCCATGAAAACTCCAATATGTTATACAATGAAGCTTGACAAAGATGAAGATGGCATAGCAGTGGATGAAAGGTGTTATAGAGGTATGATTGAATCTCTCTTATATTTAACTGCTAGTCGTCTGGATATTATGTTTAGTGTATGCATGTGTGCTATATTTCAATAAAATCCTAAAGAATCACACGCGACCGTAGTTAAGCGTACCTTTAGATACCTTTTAGGTAAACAAAACTTATTATTATTTTATCTTAGAGGAATAGCCTTTAAATTATTTAGTTATTCAGATGCTGATTTTGTCAGATGCAAAGTAGATAGAAAAAAGTACAAGTGGTACTTGTCAATTTTTAGAACACTTTTTAATCTCTTAGTTTAGCAAGAAGCAAAACTCAGTGGCCTTATCTATAGCCGAGACTGAGTATATTGCAGCTGGAAGCTGTTGTACACAAGTTCTTTAGATGAAACAACAATTAGATGACTATAGTTTTTATTTAGATCATATCTCTATAAAATGTGATAACACTAGCGCAATTAATATATTCAAGAACTCTATACAATACTCAAGAATCAAGCACATATAGATTAGACATCATTTTATAAGAGATCGTGTGTAAAATGAAAACATTAAACTTGAATTTATAAGCACAGATTACCAATTAACGGATATTTTCACAAAACCCTTAAATAAAGAAAGAATATGCTATATAAGAAGAGAACTTGGTATCTTATGTGCTCCTAATTCATGATTTATATGTCATACTAACTATATCTTTTTGTTACAATTCATAGCATTTGATGTTCTTTCTTAAATGTGAAAATGTGTAGACACCACTTGATAAAGTGTCGACACAAATGTGTGTTGTGTTGACACAAAACTGCATAGAAGTAGCACTGCGAGAAAAAGTATCGACCTCTTTCTATTCAGTGTTGACACCAATTAGTTCCCTGACACTCTGTAAATTTGTGTCGACACCAAGGTATACTGGGTTGACCCAAATAGCTGAATGTGTCGACACCTGCTGAAAATGTGTAAACACCAATTCCAAGTTTTGATATACACACGCGATACAAATCGTGTCAACACCAAAAATAATTTATGTCGACACAAATCGTTAAGTCTATATATAGATGTGTCTAATCCGACCCGTCACATCGTTTCCCCCCTTTTTTCTCTATAAAATGGTTCATCACCCGCCTTCTCTCCCTCAAATCCTAAGTCGACTCCTCATCTCATTCTCAATCCAAACTCAAATCCCTCGTAATACCGCCAAAAACGGTGGGAAAATGAGCAAAGAGGATCGGAGAAAGAACGTCATTAAGCCCTAGGACGTCGAAACGGAAGAAGACGACCTCTAAGACGGCGACGGCAACGGCAATGGCAACGGAAACAGTACCAGAGAATGTAGCCTCATAAGAGGTAATCTCCTTTAAACCCCCCAAAATTCGTCAACTTTATTTTTCTTCATTTGCAAATCGTAAAATTTATCCCGGTCGATCCATAGACTTTTCGTTTTTCGATTCTATAGAAATAAGATTCAAAGATCTCTTTTCTTGCCTTGGGTGGGAAAGGCTACTTCATATCAAAGAACCTCACTATCCCACATTGATTAAGTCTTTTTATACTCACTTTCACATATCCTTGGTTCAACCACCACCATCAGCACTTGGGTGAATGGTAAAGATATTGTTTTGATCCCCTCATCCATAAACAAAATCCCTAGCATCCCCGAAGGAGATATTTGTGTTTATCACAGTCAGAAACCTATTGAGGTTGAAGTATTTTCGTTTTCTGAATCTGTCAAAAATATTTTTGAGAATAAGGGCATCGACACCTCCAAGCCCTTAGAGGCAAACTTTTTGAAACTTGAAATGCGCATCCAACATCATATGGTCAACCACATTCTCTTACCTCAGTTGAAAAAAATTGGTAATGTTTCATATATGCATATTTTCACCATGTGGTGCATCCTTAAGCAGACAAATCTAGACTTAGAATTTCTGTTCATCTCTCACATGCTCCACTCACGCAGCAAGTCTAACTCCTCACTCCCTCATGAGATGTATCTTACTCGTGTTTTTTGCCATTTTGGCATTGACCTATTTGAGAAAAAGGCAGTTGCCTTTTCTAAGCACAACTTGTATGGTAGCTCCTCCCTCAAACATATACAAATTGCTAATGTTGATGGTGTCTAGACTACTATTGTCGTGGCACCCCTTCCACTGCAAGGACTCCCCCTCCTGCTACTCGAGACAATTCCTCCATCCCCATTGATCTTGACTCACCTTCCTCTCATACAGTTGACACACCTGGTCCATCCTTTGTTCCTTCTCCCACATCTACATTTGTTCTCCCTGCTGCTCATGCATCATCCTCATCTACTCAAGTCCATGTTAACCTCTTTGAGGTTGTTTCTTTAATCAACTCACTGTCTTCTAAAGTGACCCTCTTCCAAGTAAAAGTCGACCAAGACTTTTTTGATCTGAATTACTCTATTTCCTCTCTCTCTGAGAAAGTCAAGCATCTTGATAAGACCAACAGAAGCCTCCGGAGAGATATAGAAAATGCCACTGAGGCAGGGAGAGCACTCTGCAAAATAATGGATGAGAACATTGCATCCATTGTCAATTGCAGCAAGGCCATCATTCATGAAGTGCACAAGAAGTATGATCAAGGCATTGTCACTGCGGTGCATGTCAACTCCCAAAAGGTGCAAGAACATCTCAAATGGATTCAAGAAACTTGGGCTAAACAGTTCAAGCCCAAAGAGACAAGAAGAAAATGCCGCGCGACTGAAAAGGAAAGCCGACCTAGCATTGGCAGCACGCTATGAAGCCATAGTTGCAGCCGAAGCAAAGGACGAACGAGCACGTGCAGCGAAAGAACTGGCTTCAGCAAGTAAGGCCATAGCCAAAGCAAAGAAGTAATTCAAGCGATTCATGGACGACCAATAGTCCCATTTTTTTTAAGATTACAAAATGGGAGAAAGAAAAGGGACAGAAGGTAGGTAAGTTAGTGAAGGGAAGAATACAAAGAAGAAAGAAGAACAACATACATTTCTTTAAGTTTTTTTGAAGGTGAAGGTGTACAAGTTCTAGACATTTTTGTTGTTGTTGTTGAATGGTATGATTTGAATGATGGTTTAAAACTCTTGGATGTTGTTCTAAAATTTTTGTTTGGATGGCTGAACATATTTGGAATGAATGCTTACATCTCTATACATATATGTGATTTGCTCATTGAATGGGTTGGCTATGAATTTTTTGATATGTGTTGAATTTATCAAATATAAATCACTTTGCACATTTTCACTATTTTGCACATATTTTTAATAAATTCAAAATACTTCTTAATTATTTATTTCAAATCATATCAATTATGTATGCTTTCTGAACCCTGAATGCCTAATCTTTATGATTGCATATATTGTTTAAGGCATATCGATAAGGATAAAACTCTTGTTGAAAATTATTTTTAAATATTTTCTAGAAAATAAAAATATGGTTGTAATGGAAGATTGTTAGCCCAAGAACTTTTTATTTTGATTTTGATGATTTTCATAGTTCATTTTTTAAGAATAAATGGATTTAAAATGGATAATATTTTATATTTTCAAAATGTAAGTGTTAACACATTTTGAATAAGTAAGTTGGCACCTTTAACCAAAAAAAACGACTTACCTCTCAAAAAGATTCAAACACTTGAGTATTCTTGAATAAAAATATTTTCTGTTGAAACCAATTGAAAAATAAGTCTAACACTTTTAAGGTAAAACATACTTGAATCTCATCAAGTGTGTCAACATCCATTGATCAAATAGTTTGACACCCTAACTGTTTTACAAGTTGATCTTCAGGCATCAAAGTGTTAGTGTCGACACAAACAAGATTTGTATCAATACAAAAGAGCCAAGCTCTCAGAACTCAAAAGAGTCGACACAAATCAATTTTGTGTCGACACAAAACAACCGAGGTCACCTACAGATTTTGAGGTGTCGACACCAAGTAAGGATAAGTCGACACAAAAGTCCGAATGTTGCTTGCAAAATTTAGTGTCGACACTAAAGAAGACATGAGTCGACACAAAGCGCCTCATCTCGAATTCTAAGTACATTTGAGTCGACACCAATTGAGGATGAGTCGACACAAAATAATCGGGACTTTCTGCAAAAATCAGTGTCGATACAAAGAGCAAGTTTAGTCGACACAAAGTAGTTCCTCCGGATACTAAAGTTTCAAGCGAGTTGACACCAGATCTAAATGTGTCGACACTATGATGTTGGAAGGTAGAATGTAGAAATTGTGTCGACCCCTCAAAAAATTCGTGTCGATCCAACCACTTGAAGAACCATTCCCTAGACACTTTGTGTCAACACCAAATGTAATTGTGTCGACACTTGCGACGAAAATTTAAACTCGCGGCAGATCTCAACGGCTAGATTTTTGGCATTTATTGCTCCCACCTACCTCTAACGGTCATGAATGCATAAGAACTTATATAAGGGATAACTTCTTAGCATTTAACAAGGTTGGAGACTTGTATTCAATGTTTTATTGCTCAAATCAATCTAAAAAATCTCAAGCTCACATTTATTGCATTAACTCCAGTTCTTATTCTTCATCTCTCTTTATCCTTTCATTTATTGTAAATTATTTATGTAAAGAAAGTGAGTGTTCTTCATTAATTCATCTCATTTATCGTATTCAAAGGTAAGTCACTCTTTATTCTTTGAGTGAGTGAGTGAAACTCATCAAAGAATAGTTCAAGAGAGAATATAAGAAAATATGGCTTGTTTTCATAGGATATTCTTGAAGCTGTTAGGCTTGTGAATGTGCCCGTAAACATTCAGTTCATTCAAGTGAAATCTTGATGATTGTAAAGGCTTGGAATACGCCCGTGAAGTATTCTTTATAGTGGAAATACTCAAAGGAGAACTTGAGGAGTTGACGTAGGCTAAGCTAAAGCCGAACCACTATAAATTCTTGGCATCCAATTCTATATTTCTATCCCTCATCTTTTAATATTTGCATTGCTTCAATTTTTTCTTAATTTACTTTATTTGAATGCAATATTAAAAGGGTTTTGAAAAAGATTTTTAGTTGTTAATTTTTTTAAAGACCCAATTCACCCTCCTTTTGGGTTGCCTGGATCTAACAGTTGTGATTCTTCCACTTCTTTTCTTTTTGGGCTTGTTCCACCACATTGGCTTTTTCCTTGAACTGGAACTCCTGTGACCCTTTCTTCTTGGCAAAGCGGTTATCTCCACAATCCTGAGCTTGACAATATGGTCTTCAAACTTCATTTTCTTGCACTTGTGCTTTAGATAGTTTTTGAAATCTCTCCAAGACGGTGACAACTTTTCAATAATAGCAGCTACTTTGAAGAACTCGCTCAGTGTCATGCCCTCGGCATGAATCTCGTGCATAATTAGTTGAAGCACTTGGACCTGGCTGATGACGCAAATCCACCATAAGAAACTCGAGGAATTTGCCGACGATAAATTTCTTCATCCTGGCATCTTCTGTCTTGTATTTATTGTCAAGGGAATCCAACAATTGTTTTGCCGTCTTCAACAGACTGTACACGTCATATAATGTGTTGTCCAAACCGTTCAGGATATAGTTACGGCACAAAAAGTTAGCATGCTACTTTGCTTCGACTGTAGCCACATTCTGCCAGTCACCCTCCTTCTCAAACAACGAAGGAGCATCCTCTTGGAGAAACTGCACCAGATTCAGCGTCGTTAGGTAGAACAGCATCTTTTGCTGCCACCTCTTAAAATCTATCCCATTAAATTTTTTTGATTTGTCCTCGTGACTCATAGAAACCGTAGATGGAATCGGGGCCAGAACAAATGCCAAAATCGGGGCTAAAACAGAAGCCACCACAGTGGTAGAAGGGTCCATTCTGCTATCGATTTTGATTGCTATAACTGCAAAAGCCGAAGTAATACCGAGACAGAATCCAATAATAAATTTATAAAACTTATACACAGTAAACTGCATTAACAGAATTAAATATAACTAATTTTTTTGAAACTTTAAAAATAATAAATTAATATATTGTATCCAACAGGTAAATTAAAGTACTCATTTAATTTAATAATAGGTATATGTCTTAAGATTGTTAGAAATCAGAAACTGTTTTTAATCAAATTAACAATCTAAAACTAATTTTAGAATTAAAACAAAATTACATTAATCTGTTTTATAGTTACAGAAGAACACAAAAGATATAAAATTCAAACAAAATCATAAATAGATAGAAAAATAGTATACTGTTTTGAGAATAATTATTTTCCAAAACATAAACAGAAACATAAATGTGGTACAGAATGAGAGATAAAATGTTAAAACAAAAATAAACACTGTAATTGTAAAACAATGTGATTAAACAGAATAAAAAGAATAACCGAGTGCTGATATATTAAAACAGTACCGAGTAGAACATAAACAGCAGAGCCAAAAGTAAAACCAGAAATGTTTTCAGAAAATAGAAAATGTAAAGCTTACTGACAGAAATGGTGCAATCGGGTCCAACGTTTGACGTTGTCATCTTAAGAAAGGTAGTGCCCACACCTCGGTGCTTGCGGTGGAACGGGCGTCTGCCTCCAGAATAAATCGATTGCCATGTGTAGGAGAAGAACGGCAAACTGCACACACAGCAAACTTGGCTGTGTTGAACTTTATCAGAACTTGGAGATGAAGACTGTATGTATAACAGAGTAGCAAATTCTAGGAAGAGGGGATAAAAAATTAGGTTCTCTAATGGGATGATTAGCAGCCTTTATATAGGTGTTAATGGTAGCTGTTCAAAATAACTGAACTAATGCAACACCGGTTCGGCCTGTCGCCCAACAGGTTCGGCCTGGCGGTTGAACCGCCCAACAGGCGTGAACCGGTTTGAAATTACTCAAACGGTTCTGAACCCTTCCAACAGTTCAGATTAAATCGAACCCTTAAAATTTATTTAATTAATCGGCAACTATTAATTTAAAATTTAAATATTTTAAATTTAAAATTTAAAATTTTAATTAAATAAATTTTCTGTAAAAAGATAAGGATCGACCCACGAACTACGGACCGCGGACCACGAGCCTAGCTTGGACCAGCTCGGCACGGCCAGCCAGCCAATCGGTCAGACAGGCAACAGCGGCAGCATCGCGCGTGTGGGATTTGGGTCAAACCCACCATTGGGTAGGTCCTCCCCCGTCCACAAAATTGGATACCCCCAAGAGGCACACCGCTTAGGCTCAACTTTGCTTATATAAACCACTCACCCAAGTTTCTCCCAACCAATGTGGGATTGAAAACTCATTTATACCCACTTGGACACTCACTATTTTTTCTCTCAAGCAATATGGGATAGAAGTTAGTTACAATTATTTTACCAATTTCGATGGCACACTTTTAAAGTCAAATTTTCATTCATTCAGTAACGGTTTTGAATGCCACAAAATTCATGATTATTCTATTCATTGAGATAAACAAATTAGAACTTAGAATTATAAAAAGGGATTAATTCAACACAAAAATAATTAGTTTCAAAATTAATTAAAAATCATGTTCTAATTTTATCCAAAACCTACTCTTTTTTTGAACAATATGTAAAGATGTCACTTTTCTTATTCTACGGTCGCTATATTTGCCACTATTTTCCTTGATCCAATTTTAAATATGCCCCTAGATCGAGTGTGTCAAAAAGTGATGGAAAGTTGATAATTTGGGTGTTTGGCATTATTAAAATTAATAACTTATAAATTATAACTTGTAACAAAAAATATGAGTGTTTGGTAAATATATTATATTGTAACTGAAATAAAAAAATAATAATTATAACTTATAATAGAAGTTATGATTATTTAAAAAAAATTATAACTTATTACAAAAATTAGTAATAAAAAGTTAAAAATTGTTCCGAAAAGTAACACCAAACACTTCAGTATCTCCTTTTGGTTTTAAAAACATATTTGGGCCAAAGTAAAAAATAAAATTCAATTTTTTTTGCCCTGCTTAAAATAAGAATTAAAATCATTTTTGAAAATGGTCAAATCTATAAAAATCCACTGATGTTAGGTAATAAAATTATTAATATTACATGTTAATAAAAGTTAGTCCTAAAATTATTCACATCTTCAAATGATTGGTTTAAATTCATTTGAGATATGCCCACATTACAAATAATTTAATCTGAACTATTATTTAAAATTACAGATAATTTTATGTAGAGTTTTTATAGGTATTTAATATTTCTGTAATCTAATACTTTTGGTGAAAATTGATACTTAGGCCCTAATTGACAATTTTGATATTTTAAATTTTTAGGTAAAATGTCAAAAAGTCAAAGTTAATCATTTAGAAAAAAAGACTTAAAAAGTTAAAAAATTAAAAAATCGAATCAAAACACGAATTTTCAAAATATTTTATCCAAATTCCTACTATTTTTAAAATATCATAATATCTCTTATTCATAACTTATTTACTACCACTACCAATTACATATAATTATTAATATTAAATATATAAAAAAAATAAAATTATTCACTTTGGAAAAAAAAACAAAAAAATTTAACTTTTTACTCAAATAACTAACGTATAAAAAGTTAATTTAAAAGCAAAGTTATTAAAAAATTTATTTTAAATTTAATTTAATTTTTTGACTAACAATAAAAAAAAAAGCAAAAAAACTAATTTTTAAGCAAATTGTCAATCGTTGCCCTAATAGCATGCATTTGAGAGAGTTTTTTTATCTGCCTTTTTTTAAAAAAAATTTAATATTAGTTTAGGCGGGCATATTTTTTAAGTTTCTCTCCACTCATCAGAAATTCAAAAAATAAAAACATTTAATCAATAAATATTAAAAGAAACTTAGATAAGACGGAAAAAATAAGTTTAAGGCTTTTATAAAATTTTTGTTATGTTTTAGTAGATTTTTTAACTTTAATCAAAATAATTATAGTTTTTAGATTTGTTTTATCGGCCGATCAAAAAACTAAAAAAATTAAGACCAAAAAAATAAAATTTTTAACTCTGAAAAAATGAAAAAAAAAAAAAAACAACTCCAAAGTCCTCAAAAGTTATCCAAACATGGATTTATGTTATGATTGGATGTTGAATTCAACAAAGAAAGAAAAATGGAAGAAAAATAAAATTACTCATTCAGAATTACATAGTAATATATTTTTTTCGGATAACTAATGTAATGAATTTTTCTAACTAATATAATGCAATATTTATTACGGAGGAAAAAGCTTCAATACATATTTTATTTTTGAAATGAATTGTATGCATTTTATAAAATTTATAATTAAAATTATACTGATTCATATTAAGAATTTTTAAATAAAAAAATCATTACTCCACCGCAACACAAATTCATAAATTTAGTAACAAGAATTTATAACCCAAAATTACATAATTCATTGGATTGTCGGAGCTCATATTAATTTAATAGTTTTTAATTTAACAAGTATTCAAGATGAGATTGATTTGCTCCATTAATACATTGTTCGAATGGATAGCTACGATGGTGTTTGATATTATCAAAATTAGTAGTTTATAAATTATAATTTATAGTAAAAATTATGAGTATTTGGTAAGGATGACGATGGAGTGGGGCGGGCCAGGAATGAGCGCCCCCAATCCCGTTCCCTATTTGATCGGAGCAGGAACGAAAAAAAATATCGAAAAATGCAAAAAACGAGACGAGAGAAAAAATATTTTGGGTATAGTTTTCAATATTGAATAGTTTTATTAGTAAAAATTATAAATAATATAATAAATAAAATATAGTAGTTAATGAATCAATAGGAGTACACATATAAAATGTAAAAATAGAGAAGAAAATTAGAGATAAATATTATACTTCAAATGTTTAGACTTTTTATATTTTAAAAAATTTATATTTTATATAGGTATTCATATTTAAAAAATATTTATTTTATGTAATCGAATACTGGGTGAAAGCAAACTGGACAAAGAAAGAAAATACCGTCCCTATCCTAATTATTATTGGAGGCAAAAAAAACCCGTACATAGCGGGACGAGAACGTGTAGAGGCGGGGCGGGACAGGG
>JAOTRH010445958.1:0-31667 GCA_034768845.1 Heliamphora exappendiculata
ATAGCTATACTTTTAAATTTATTTTATTATGATGAATCAAAAAAGTAAAAAAAATTAGAGTAAAAAATTTTAAAAAATTCAAAAAAGACTGAAAGAGCCACACACAAAAAAAAGGCAAAAAAAATTATCCCATATAGTCGTTGATTAAGAAAATTATACTTTTTTATAAATTATTTCAATTAAATGAGTTTTAAAAATATAATAATTTATTTTTTTACTAAAAATAAAAAAAATAAATTTTTTTTTATCCAAGATAGAACATTTTACTATGCTTATTTGAGCAAATGTTAAAATATTTCACTATAGACCAAAAAAAAAAGCATATAAAAAAATTTAGGGATAATTACGCTTACCTCCTCTGAGATTTAAGTTTATTACATAGATCTCCCATGTAGTCTCTAAAATTACACTAATTTTTTATGAGATTTAATTTTAATATCAATTGCACCTCAACTGTTAAAATTTTCATTAAAATTTAACGAAAATCACCCATCTCAGCCCAAAATCACCATTTTCACCCCAAAATCACCATTCAGACCACATTTCCCCCAAAAACCGCCATTCACACCTCAAAACTACCCTTTCCAAAACCATATTTTCCGTTGAAATTTGGGGTGAAAATGGTGGTTTTAGAAAAAAAATATGATTTGAAAGGTAATTTTAGAATGGGAATGGTGATTTTGGGGGTGGGAAGGGCAGTTTTTGTTAAATTTTAACGAAAGTTTTAACAGTTTTAGTACAATTGATGTTAAAATTAAATCTTAAAAGATGTTAGTGTAATTTCAGAGATCACGTGAGAAGTCTCAGTAATAAGCTTAAATCTCATGAGAGGTAAGTGTAATTATCCCAAAAATTTATTATACGCGATACCTAAATATAAACAAAAAAAAACATATAAACTATAATAAACTAACTAATCAAATTTTATGTTGTTTAATTTTGAATTTAGTGAATTTTTTCTCTTTGTTTTACTTAAAATATTTTTACTTTCTAATTTCTCTCATCAAAATGATTCAAAGAAAGTAAAAGTTTTTGATCAAAAACTATAAAAAGTTAAAAGTTAATATTTTTTTATCAAAATTAATATTTTTTAATCAAAATTAAAAACTTAAAAATAAAAATAAATTAATAAGTTAAATTTTATATTTTTATTTTACTTATTTTTTTACTTTGTAATTTTTTATTTTTTAATTAAAAATATTTAAATAAAATTATGTAATTAAAAAAAACTAAAAACATTGAAATGTTTTCGGTCCAAAAGTTAACTTTTGAACCTAAGTATTAACAAAATAAAAATATAAAGAAGTACAGTGATATTTTAAAAAATAGAGTGATGTCAGTATTATTATTCTTAAATACAAAAGATGTAAATGTAATAAATTCTTTCAAATTTTGGTTGATTATGCACTTGCATTATGTGAGAGCGATGTAGTTATATTTGAGTTTGTGTGAACTTATAAATTCACTGGTAACATGTTTGAATTGGAGGACAAAGGGAATATTGGATTGAACTAAACATTAGGGACTCCTATTTTTGTTTTCCCTCTCATAATGATGATCTCGTAGTATTTGTCAAATAGACGTGTGATTATTAATTATTTATTAATAATATTAATAATATTAAGTTATTTTGATATTATTAATATCAGATTGTATATTATCTTTTTTTTATTGATAGGTAAAAAATAATTTTATAACTCTGATCTCATTGTTCATTTCACCTTAAATAAATATAAATTAAATTTCTCACTGTACACATAATTTATTACATATTTACATAATTTATTGATATTTAAAAAATATATAGAAGCTATAGAATTACTTATCATTTATATCCTATCTAATTCCATCTTGTATCAAACGATCGCTAAAAGTTTTATATATGTAGGATTTAGGCACCGTGTGGTATAGTTTTTTTATATGACTTTTTTTGTCTTTTGATAATAAAAAAAATATATTAATTCAAATGATGATATTTTTTAAAATTTTCTCATACAAGAAATTAGAAAAGTAAAAAAAAAACTATCAAAATAGCTTTTATGTAGCTTTTTTTGTTTTTAGTAAATTTTTTTAAAATTTTTTCAAAATAACTATCCTTTTAAATTTGTTTTATTATGATGAATTAAGAAAATAAAAAATTAGCCCAAAAAAATAAAAAAATTTCATAAAATATGAGAAAAAATCACAAAAAGCCACTAAAAAGGCTAATCAAAACATAGCTTTAATAATTATTTGGGGACTAAAAATTTTATAATTTGACTATAAATAGGGATTTTTAAGAATTTAGTAGATGTGTAGAGATTATGGTAATGAGGAAGAGATATAGGGGGAGATGTAAAAAAAATATAGTTTGTTTTTGTACTCGTGTTGGAATGTAAATTGTGTAAATTTCTGTATAATTTTCTTTTGGAGCATTTGGCAAGAGATTTTATTTTTTAGACTTATTTAGAGTTAAATTTTATTTTAAAAATTATATTATAGTAAATTTTATTTTAAAAATTAGATTATAGTAAGTTCTATTTTAATATAAAACTCCTAAAATACCCTTAATATGAGAATATAGGAGAGAGAGAGAGAGAGATCACATTTACACAATTAATTAGTTTGCATTTTTAAAAGTTAAAATTGTATTAATTTTAATTTAGATATTCTTATTTAATATATTTTTATTTTTAGAGTATTTTAGTAGAAATTTATAAAACAAAATCTATATTGAATATAAAGTTTTTAAATAATAAAGTGAGAAATTTTTATTTTCACAATAAAATGATAATTTTCTTATTTGCACAAATGACGAATGATAAATTTTATATGTTTAAGCTAGTAAATGAATAATGAGACAAATATATGTTTAAGCTAGTTAATAATAAAGTTTTTGTTTATTGGTTTATAAGCAAAAAAATAAGTCACGTTATTTAGATAATTAAATAAATTAAAAATAAAAAAATATGTAAATAAATTTATTTGAGTAGTCAAATAAATAAATAAGGTGGCTTATAAGTTAAATAAATTAGCTTATAAACTGACTTATAAGCAAATAAGCAAATAAACTCGTTGGGTAGTTAGTTTATAAGTAAATAAACAAATAAGTCAGATATCATCCAAATAAATTAATTTAAATAAAATTTAACTTATTTACTAATAAAAAAATAAGTCAATAAATAAATAAGTAAAATCTATCCAAACGACCATTATCTCTATGTATAAGTGGCTTTTAAGCCGGCTGAAAAAGCAAACACAGGTACTGTGTGAAATTAAATCCTCTCATTGATTGAAGAGAGAGTTCAGTGTAATTATCACAGTGAGATTGCAACTAGTGAAAAAAATTAATAAAATTTTTTCCTTAAAATTTAAATAACAGTAGTAATGAAAAATAAAAAATAATTTAACTGAAAGATAAATACTACAAATTCTTATACGAGGAAAAAAGCCAACATAAGTTTTTTCACTTTTTTGTTTTTATATTTTAGTAAATTTTCCGCAGCATTAGCCTCAACAAAAGCATGGTTTAAAATAAAAATCTATCCCGAACAACAAAAAATAATAATAAATTTATTATCTACAACAATTTTTATAACAGCAGTACTTACACTTTTCAAACTACCAAAAACACGTTCAAAAATTAACTGAGTTGTTGAACAAACGTATATACAAGGGTATAATTATTTAGTTGAAATTTATTTAATTTTATATTTTAAAAAATAAAATTAAAAATTATTTAAAAATTGCCTAAAAGCATAAAAGCTAAAAATTAGAGTTAGAAAATGAGATTTTTCTAACTTGAAGCAAAAAAATAAAAAACTTGATTTTAAACTGACTTTAAACCCGGTTGACAAACGAGGCCTCTTATACACTTATTTTTACTGTCGCATAGGTATGTAATTTACTATGCGGTGCACAATGTACTATTGCTAACTTTTTTCAAAGAAAAAATAAAAAGAAGCAAATGAATATTCATGCATACAACGCAATGGAAGGCCATTAACAATAGAGAATTTTGACGTCGTTACGCAACTGAACGCGTAATGAATAATTATATTAATAATTTTTATTAATATGATAATTTCTTTTTATATATAAAAGGAAAAATGCATTGTAATGTCATGTATAAAAAAAAAAATAACAAAAAAACGTGAAAAAAAAATATAGATGATTCTAAAGATTTATAATATAACTGTTTTCGAAAAATTAGTTATTTTTATGTATTTGTGTTCTGCATTTATTTGAACCTTAAGAACTATACTTTTACCTAATTATTTTTTAATAATATTGATAGCAACCTAACATTGATGAGTAATTATTTGGTATTTTTTAAATTTTACGTGGTAAGTTCACGTGGTGCTCTCATCTGATATGATAATGATAAATTTTATGGTTAGGACATGATGATTCGTCTTTATTAGATAGACTATATTGTATAGATTACGATCATTTATTTTTTAAAAATATCACATTACATCGTTTACATAGTACTCTAAAACTATATAATAATCTATATAATAATTTTGTAATATTGACAATTGGCTTGCACCAAAATGGCTCGCGTGTCCAGACAATAACAGTTACTTCAACATTGGGTTGACGACTTTGACGGGCCTTTTCGCAAAAGATACTTTTTAAAAAAAATTTGTGTCAGCTTATTATTATAATTTTTTATTTGTATTTTGATACTTTTAATTTATACTTTTACTACTTAATTTTTATTATAAATTCAATTCTTATAATTCTCGCTAAATTTTAGCCCGATTGGTAACTAATTTAAAATTTTTTTTTTTATGTTTTTAATCAAAATGCTAAATTGAATTTAAAATAAATTATTTGGTAACTTAGCATGTATTTAGATTAGTTTTTTTTAAACACTTTGGGCATTCTACATAATCAATTGATTTTTTAACATCTTTACGCATTTATTTTTTTGTAAAAATGCCCAAAAGCCAAAACGTTTATATAAAAAGTTAGGCCAAACACAAGTGTTAGTTCTAGACAACTCAAGAAATGGTGAATTGGGTTTTAAAAAATTAAAAATAATTTTTGAAACCTTTTTGAAAACTTTTTAATATAGCAAGCAGATGTAGTAAGGTAATCAAAAATTAAAGTAAAGCAAATATTAAAGAAATTAGAGATCGAGAGATTGAACCAGATACCGAAAATTTATAGTGGTTTGGTTTCTTTCAAACCTACGTCCACTTCTCAAGTTTTTCTTTGAGAATTTTCACTATGTAGAATGCTTCACAGTGCATTCTAAGCCTTTACAACTTCAAAATTTCGCTTGAGCTATCGAATGTTTACGGGCACATTCAAAAACCTATATCAGCTTCAAGATGATCCTATAAAAATAATTTTCTATTTTTTTCTAATCATTCTTGAACTTTTCTTTGATGAGCTTTACTCACTCACTCAAATGATAAATGGCGACTCACCATTGAATACAATAAATGAAGTAATTAATGAGAAATACTCACTCTTTTTACAGAAATTTATTTACAATAAATAAAGAGGTAAAGAGAGATGAGAAACAAGATATGGAGTTTCAGGAATAAATGAGGGCTTGAGAATTTTAAATTTAATTCAAGCAATAGAATAGTGATTATAAGTCTCTAGAGAGATTAAATACTAAGAAGTTACTTCTTATATAAGTTCGTAATCATTCATAACCATTGGAGGTAGGTGAGCGTATTAAATGCCAAAAATTCAACCGTTGAAATCTGCTGCAAATTTAAATCTGCGTCGTACGTGTCAACACAAAAGTCTTTGGTGTCGACACAAAATATCTAGGGCAACGTTCTTCAAGTGATTAGGTCGACACAAATTTTTTGAGGTGTCGACACAAATTCTGTAATTTTCCTCACCAACACAATGGTGTCGATACAAATGAATTTTGTGTCGACTCATTTGAATTTCAGCATTCGGGAGGACCATTTGTGTCGACTCAAATCTTCTTGGTGTTGACACTAAAATTCTGCAGGAACCCTTTGTATATTTGTGTCGACTCCTTTGGTCATTGGTGTCAACACCAAATTTCTTTAGGTGGGTTCAGGATATTTGTGTCGACTCATCTTCAATTTTGTATCGACACCTAAAATTTGTAGGTGGCCTCGATTTTTTTGTGTCAACTCATTTGGTATTTGTGTCAACTTAAAGTTTCGGATACCAAAAGTGAGAAACCACTTTTGTGTCGACTCATTTGGAGTCTAGAGAGATTTGATTCTTTTGTGTTGACACAAAACTTATTTGTGTCGACACTAATTTTTAACACCTGAAAACAACTTCATCAAACAGTTAGGGAGTTAAAATATTTGTTCAAATGTGCTGACACATTTGAAATGTTTCAAGTATTTTTTACCTTTAATGTGTTTGACTTAATTTTTAATTGGTTTGATAAGACATTTAGCTTTAATAAACATGTTATCATAGTATTGAACCTCGCAAAATTTAAAAATGACCAAACTAACCCATTTAATTTTTTGTAAATTTTTTTTTTCTATTGTTTGTTTGAACTTTAGAATTTTTCATGTATGAATTCATATTATTTTTCTATAAACTATTTAAATCTTTTTGCAAATTGTTTGGAGTTTTTTATTTATTATAATTTATATGATTTTATGATTAAAATATATATAGAATTAAAAATATGAACTTATTATTAAATAAGTTGTTGAATAGATTATTAAATAAGTTATATATAAATAAGTTAATTTGTTTATAAATAGGTAGTAATATTAATATTAAAATAAATAATATATTTAATTAAATGAATAGTTTTACTGTTAAGTTTTTTTTAAAATGTAAACTCATGTGACACGACATGGCTATTAACATCACATGCAAGGTTGTTAAAATCAAAATCCTACATAAGAACATTTTGGATTTTAAAAGATCGCATTGTATGATCGAATCATAAAATTGTAAGATCCTATTCAAAGATTTAAAACTTATAATAATTTAAAAAAATTCATGAAAAATAAACTTTAATTATACAAAAATAAATTAAAACTATTATGAAAAACAAGATACATTTTATAAATATTTACAAATTAATTCATATTGAAATAACATATAAAAAAAATAAAATTAAAATATTAAACAAAATATTTATGATCATACTCTTAATCCTATAATTTTATTCTCGACCTTATCCCTAAATCTACAATTTCAAACAATTCCAAACGATCGTGCTACGATTCTACTATCAAAATATAATTTATTATACAATTTAGATCAAAATTGCAAAATTAATTCATAAAATTATACAATCGTATGATTCCAGATTTTGACAACCTTAGCTTATATTTGATTTAGATTTTTTTAAAGATTTTTTTTGCTAAAAAATTTTTGCTTAAAAACTTTTAAAAAAACTTACTTGTTTGATTTCTATTAGCTTTTTTCACATGTTTTTATATTATTTTTTAATAAAAAATTAAATGTAAAAATATATTAAAAAAAGCCAATAAAAACCAAATTAATAAGCTTTTTAAAAAAATTTTAAATAAAAAATCTCTCTGCGGGCCAAACATCGGCTTAATTACATGGGCGGCTGAAAGGCCCTACGCACGCGCTTTCAACTTTTTATAATAAAATATAAGAACTTTTACTTTTTAACAATTATTAAAAAATAAATAAATAAAAGCCCGAATCACTCCCCCACTTGTGAAAAGAGAGGCGGCTACGCATAAAATCGTGCGTACAGTTAATAAATCCAACCTAGAGGTTGGTGATTACCCGGATCTTTTTATCATTTTATTTTTCTTTTCTAATTAATTTTTTTATTTTTTTAATCTTTTCGATAAGATAAATCAAGATATAATTTTTTATAAAAAATTAATTAAAAATAAAAATAAGTAACATACCATTTGATTTATTAATTTTATTTTAACTTATTTTTATTTTTTAAAAATTTTTTTATATTTTATTTAATTTTTTTATTTTTTCGACTCATCTCGATGAGAAGAGTTAAAAAAGTATAATAATTGAACAAAATAATAAAAATTTTATAAAAATAAATAAAATAAAATAAATAAGTAATTATCCCAAATAGGGTATAATCTAGTTTTAAAATGATGTATCGATATCATAATAAATGAAATGTAAATATTATCATAAGAGTCAAATTTATACTTTTTTAAATTCAAAATTAAATAATAAAATATTTTGTTTAATAAAAATACTTAAATTTTTTGAGTAATTATTCGTGTTTTAGAGCATCATATGTTCTTGCCTATATAGTACTTATATTTAATTATATAGTAAAAAATACTTCGAATAGAACAATTGTGGTCCACCATTTGTTTGCTAAGTGAGAGGAGGATGATCTATTTAGCGTGCATTAAATTTTTTTATTTATTAAAAATATTATGTAAGTAATTTTATGTGACACTCTTGAAGTACTTAATAATTTTTAATCTACAGCCCACTTAAAAAAAAAAAAAACAAAAAGTCGTGTGTAATATGTTGAATCTGAATTTAAGCAAAAAAATCAAAAAAAAAAATCAATTTAAGTCACTGTCCAAACGATGCTATTTAAAGTTGTTCATTAAATATCTTTTATATTTTTTACAAATAATAACTTAAAAGCATAAACGATAGCAAGGCCAAAATGAGTTCGCCAAAGAAAAATTTTATTTTTACGAATAATTATTTGATAATTTTGAAATATTATATGATATTATTTACGTGGTGTTTTAATTTAATCAAAATATAAAATTCTAACGAGACAATAGTGGCTCACTTTTTTTTGGGTAGGTAAGAACAAAGGGTAGCCCACTTAATTTGTGCATTGATATCTTTAATTTATCAAAAGTAACACATATACAATAGTTCGAAAATATTTAATAATTTTCCACATTTTACAAACGTGAATTTGCTGGTCATGACCTCAAAGGCTGATATGTGGGGACTGCTCAAACCAAGTACAACTTTACTTTTGAAAAGCCCAAATCAAGCTGGTGGCAAAATTATTATTATTATTATTATTATTATTATTAAATGTTGGTAGCAAATTTGGCTATGATCTATAAGTCCAATTAATTGAGTTGTACTTTCATTGACACACAAAAACAATATAATAACCATGTTGATATTAAATGGAGTCTAGCTATTAATCTTTTTTTGGAACCAATATTAGTTTTTTTTTTTTTGTGGGTAAAATAAGTATATGTTGATTAGTCAGAATTGGATCGTTTGAATTGAGGGGAGGGGAAATGAAAGAAAGTATATAGTAGTTATAAGAGGCATTGAAAAGAATGAGAATGGAAGAAAATGGAGAAAAATATATCTTTATTCTTGTTTGGTTAGTTAATAATTATAAAAGCAAAGAAAATATATAAGTTTCTATATATAATTAATAATTAAAAATAAGAAAAGGGTATGTTATGTAAATATATATATTTTTATGACAAACTATTCGCTTCTTTTTTCATTTTCTTTTAATTCTGAAGAAAAAAAATTACTTAGAACATTTATACGATCTTCCCTCCTCATAAAATATATAAAATCTCAGTAAGGAATTTTTCCTCTTTAGGTGGAAGTTTCTCCATCCCCAGGAGTTGCATTTCTAGTTAATTGTGTTTGACAAATTATTGTATGTTTGCGCACGCATTGTTGAACTTTCTTACACGATCGAATGCCCAAAAAAAAAAAATATTGTCCATTGATTAGTAAAAAAAATATTTGGATTTGCGAACACACACACACACACACAAAAATGTAAATAAAACAGCCAAAAAAATGCATGGTTAACTGAAAATGGGCAAAAGTGTCAAATTCTTATCAAGACAAGTTGAAAGCAGGAAGAACAATGCTTGGCCTGATTCTCTGCATCAATTACCTATTAGAGAAAGACCTTTCCACTCACAAGTACTGCTCTGCAAAATGGGAGAAAACACATGGAAAAAAAAAACCCAGCTTCTGTTTGTTGGAAGCCCACAAGAAAGTCTCATTCTAGTACTGGATCTTTTGTCCAACACTTCTTTCCAGCTTTCTTTGATCAGTGAGTGCCTGAGTTGGGGGTCTATGCATTGCCCACAAGTTAGAATTTGGGATGCTTTTGCTGGAGTATGAATTTTCTGTCCTAGAAATTATGTCTTTCTTGGTTTTAATGCATTGAAAGTTGTTGGGTTATGTTAGAGTTTTGAATCATGAAAATATCGAGATATATTCAATAATTCAAAGGTTTTTAATGCATTGAAGAAGAAGAATATATAATTTTCGGGATAAGTGATCCCTTGCCCATTTGAGCTAGAATTTTATGTCCCAAAAATTTCAAGCTCTTGTATTCCAATGCATGGAAAGTTGCATGTCAAATTATGGGGGAATCTAATTAAGGCACAAAAATTTCGAGACATATTCAATGACTCTCAATACATTAAAACAGAGATACATATAATTTGTAAAACAAATGATCCATTACCCTTTTATTGGAAAATTATTAATACTCTAAAGGTCATGGTCACATCGTATTACAAGCTCCTTGAAGACGCACGATGACTTGAGTTTCACCCTTAAACATAGAAAGCCACGTGATTGTATGTCTTTTAAAAAATTTGTAACACCAAATGGCCATGTACTTAGGCACCAAATAAGTGTTCCTTTTGTTGCGTTCCTTATAAAAATGCAATTCCAACAACTAAAAATCGTGGCTTGTGAGGCAGACACGGTTCTCCCAAAAAGGAGAGGAAGACTTTTTGGTATCAAGTTACCAAAGAAAAGGACTGATTATCACTTCATGTCTACTATGGACTGGAATGGTTAATTTCAAAAAAAACTAAATTAATCCGACAACACTAAGTATATGAATAAATCCCATTTTTTGTAAATAAAATGAATAGTTTATGAACTTTATTATTAATTTTTTTAACACAAATAAAATTTGTTTGGACACTTATGATATCTAATCATATAATTTTTGGCATCGGTTATTTACGCACTGAAAATAATAAAATAAATTGCCCGAATTATCTAAGTAGACCTATTTTAAATCTAAAATTGACCCAACTTAACCGGTCCATCCATCGAAAGATTGAAGAAGAACTAGACGACAAAGAAAAGGCTTTAGGAAAAAAAAGAAAAACAACGAAAGAAAGTTACCAAAGAAAAGGAAGGCATGATGTGGAGCATGAGAATCTAATGTAAGGAGGGTCTTGTTTTCCGCCAACTGCTCGAGGAAATGACTGAGATACCTCTGGGCATCTACGCATCTTCCCTTTGTCCTTGAGGCACCTTTTCCAGCTCAGCCTCACATGTTCTGTTTTTTTAATGCTTTTAGGCAGCATTATGATTTGTGGGTTACACGCAATGCCACTCTACTTTCTTTTACTTTATTGTAAACATCACTATCCACCTTCTGTATTTTCTTTCTTTTTCCCCAAGCAAGCTCTTATTAATACAAAGAGCTCTCTGCATTATTTTGACGGACTGAACCCATCCAGTCTAGTTAATTTTGGAATTAAATAGATTTATTTTAATGATTTGAACCGTTTATATTATTGTTCATAGTGTGTAAATCATTTTTGCTAAAAATTAAATTGATTGAATATTATTAAGTAAAATTATATTTTTGTTAAAAAAATAAATAGTGTCTGAACCCTACAATTAATTTTTTTTAACATAAATGTGATTTTTTCAGAAATTTAACGGTATCTATTAATATAAATTTTTTATATAAATAATTTACACATTGAGAATAATAAATAAACTAATCAAATCATTAAAATGAATTCATTTTGAACTCACAATTAATTCAACTGCATCAATAAATTCATTAAAAATCTGAAAACATGTTAAATCCTAATAATAAAAAAAAGTCATAACATATACATACAGATCCAAAAACAATAGCACTAGGGTGGTCCTTGTCAAGACAGACATTCCTTCTCCTTGTTCATTACTTTTGTGCACATCTCAGTTGGCTTTACTTGCCAATTGCCACTATTTTTTATGGCAAAAATTACATTACACACTTCATATTTGAAGTGAAGCATATGCTAATTTATAAATCTTGTAATTAAAGTTATGAATATTCTATCAGAGTTGTATACCAAAAATCATGAATTTTATTAGTTTTAGTATTTAATTTTATTTTTAATAAAATTAATTTTTTTATTTTATGAGAATCTTAATGAGTAACGAATCCAATATCAATTTTTTAATATTATGTATGGTTGTCCTTTATTCTGTATAGTATTTAATCTGGTGTGTAGAGTACAGCTTGCACACAGAAGACCAGATTATAGATTTTTACATAATATAAATTTTAGTTAATAGTTTAAATAGAATTGGACAAACTATAGGTACGACTGTAGCACAAAATTTTAGTAGGTCTGTCTTGTTTACGGAGAACAGATAATATCATTGTCTATTATTTTGACTCACTGTGCTAGTACACTTTGTGTGTATTGAACATGACTACATTGGGGTAATTAATTTTATACTGACTATATAAATCAATTCAGACCCCAAGATTATTATGAGTGCTTACGCTCTTAATCCCGAAATAATTATTATTTACATATATTTAATATTCATTATTTTGATTCATTAGAGGGTGTGATCTTTTATGGGTCTATAATTCTAGTGAGTTGGATAGCGGTATTAATTATACGGTGAATATTAATTATTGACGAAATTTACGTCCCGATTATTTGGGATTGATAATACCCTCTTAGGGAAGCTTGTAAGTTTTGACTGTGCCAAATACTGCAGGTAGATCTTATTATCCGGCTGTCAAATAAATTAAATGGAAGGACTTAAAATTTTTTAAAGATGCCAATTAAATTAAATTATTAGAAATTAAATTTAATTAGCGAGTATCGAGAATCTTAACGCGAGAAGATAAATTAAACATTTAATAATAGGAGCTAAATGCAAAAGTGGTCTTGAGATTATGGATAAAAGTGTAGTTACAGTTCTTTAGTGGTATGAATTGTAATTTAGTATTTTATAAAAATTACAGAAATCGCTACAAAGTTTCATAATTACAGAAACCGTTGAGAGGTTTACATATTTACAGAAACCGCTAGAAGGGTATTTGGGTCACATTAGAAATCTATGTCATAATTACTTCATAGGTCCCTACTGTAGCCTATAAATATGCGGGTAGACCAAACCAAATTCATAAGTTGTCTGTCAAGAATAAGGTTGTCTAGGTTCTGCCGGTATCAGTTCTTGAAGGATCCTAGTTTACACTACGTTCGAGAATCACATCGAAAATACAGTAGAATGTCTGTTCGGAGCTTCAACTAGGAGAATCAAAGTTCGTAGTTAAAGAAACCACCGAAAGGTATTCATCTAAATTAATTATGGTAGTACGAATTTTATTTTGATCGTTCAACATGCATCAAAAAGTTTTTATCTAAAACTTGTTTCGGCAATTGCCCATCCAGTTTTTATTTTTCAAAAAATCGTATACATATCAATGATATTCGCAGTTTGCCTCAAACATATTCGTGGTTTACATCATAAATTATGAAAATTAAATTAATGTGAGCCCAAATAATATTATAATGGGTTTTTAAATAGGGGTTTCATTCATAAAATTTGTAGAAGAATTACTCCAATCCCATATTTTTTTAAAAAAATAGGTCTCATATTATTTTTTATGCTCAAAATACCCCTATCAAGAGCTAAACATGTAAACCTCTAGCCTCTGTCGTTAATCTGCAACTTCTTTTTCTCAAGTGTCAACGAAACCCTAGCCCAGAACCGCCGACGATATGCTTTTTCTTCTTTTCTGTTCACCCGCAACAGTGTCCTTTTTTGGCAATCTCCGGCACCGACGTCCTTCTTCTCTCGCGATTTTGTATAAGAAATTTCTTAGTTAAATTTCTAAGAAATGAAAGAAGAATAAGAAAACGAAACAGCACTGGGAAATTTCTTAGTTAAATTTCTTGTACCGAAATTTTTTTCAATTTGAAGCAAAATATTAACCTATAAATTTCTCAATTGAGCCAATAAACTAACTTGTACTAAGGTTGAGGTATGAAGGCGGTGGTGGTGCAGATCCGGAGAGCGGTGGTGGTCCAAATCTAGAGGGCGGTGGTGGTGTAGATCTAGAATCGCTGGTGGTCAGTGATGGTCACCGAGTGGTTGACGATGGTTGGATCTGGCGAGATCGTTTGAGGCATCGACGATTGGTGTGACGGCGATGGTTGTCCAGATTTGGTTGGGGGACCAGCGGTAGTAGCAAAAGGAAGAAGTGATGACAACGAAAAAACCTAACGAAAAGTAGAATGACTGGCAGAGATTGCTGGAGAGAAGAACGAATGGTGGCGTTGACTGGCAATTTTACATTCATATACCAGCTACCACCATAGAGCCACGAAGAGACGAAAAGGGAGAGAGCAAGAGAGCAACACAACCGGTATATGTTCGAAGGGTAGTGGTAGCAGTGTGAAGGTGTAGGAGGAGCAATAGAGTGGAGTAGCAAAACAAAGAAATGACGATCTGAGGCAGAGCAGCAGAGGAGGATGAGGAAGAGTAATGGCGACAGCAAAGATAGGGAGAAAGAGGAGGAACCCCGACGAAGAGGAGGGATGAGGAGAAGCGATGATAGTAGCGACGAGGATGAGGACGAAGAGGAGGAGCCGCGACGGCGAGGAAGAGCAACAGCGGTGGTGGCAAGAAGGAGGAGGAGGAGCGCTGGCGGTAGCGATTGAAGTCGTGCTCAAGATCTGGATTCTAGAGTTGGCTTTGAAGGTTCGCAACGACAAGGATGAAGGGATGCTAATTTTTTGCAAATAGGGGTATAGTTGGTATATTTTAAAATAACATTTTAAAAATAATATTAAAGCTTAAAAATATTTAGTAGTGGGACTAAATCATTTAGAAGTCTCATAAAAAGGACTAATAACTAATTGACCCTATAATAAATTATATGGCTTTTGATTATGAGTTTTTGGAGTTAAATTTATGAAATTATGTGGTTGTTGAATTATAAATGTATACAATTTTTTAGTTATGAATCAGTGTATTTGTTATAAATCTTATAAGGAATATTATGAAATGCATATCATACACTATGCGGGAGTTTTATTGTGGTTTGGTTTGAAAATGGATGTGTCGGATATCCACTGTTTTTAGAAAAGAAGATGCTTCTTTTTAAATGAAAATCCAAGATATCCAAATACATATAGAAAATAGAGTTGCCACTTGATTTTTGAGAAAAATCAAGAAAAATAAAAAGTAGGTCATATGTAATTGAAACGTAACTAGAGAAAAAAAAGAATCGGGGGCTAAGGTACGAAAAGAAAAGGTGTTATGCACCATTTTCGCCAAATCGTAAGATTGGCCTCTACTTTGTCAATATTGATTTTTGTTTTAAACTTTTCAAATGCAATATATAGAGAATGGGATGTTAAAGAGAGACCCATCAAAAGCAAACAAAGAAGAAAAGTTCTAACTAAAAGATAAGAGAATCCTAGGGGTTATGCAATTTGGTTGTCGCTTCTAAACATGCCACACTCATTGTCTAAGCAAAACAAACTAAAACATGTAAATTAAAATTAAAGATCTAATCAAAGGAGGACATGAAGAGCTAAAGGGTCATACTGTACAGTTCGTATTCCTAGCATGCTGCATACAGAATCAAATAGAAAGAACATAAAGGTCTAAACAGGGTTTCTAAGCTACTGGTCTCATAAAGAGTTCACGGCTGTGGCAACAGAATGTTGCGACCGTGACAAAATAACAAAAATAGATAGCGACTGGGATAAACAAAGAGAAAATTTCACAACCATAGCAACATACGGTTGTGGCCGTGACATTGCAGAAATCCAGAGAAATCTTCAATGTATAAAGTCCAGGAGAGTCCAAATAAACAGGATGTACATAATCTACTATTTAACGAAAATCACAGTTTACATTATTAAAACAGGATTCAATAACTATTACTTCAACAACATCATGGATCTCTAAACACAGTACATACAACATCAAAAGAGGTAACAGAAAAGTTCAAATATAATTTTCTGGCTACTGGTTTTAAAGAAAAACTTACGGCTGTAGCAACAAATTGTTGTGGTCGTGCCAAACTATGAAGGAAAGCTAACAACCATTAAAAAGGTAGTTGCGGCCAACATGTTTAAGGAATCACAGAGACATTTTTCAGTGTCCAATGTGTGCGTGGCTACGAAACATGCATTGAAGCACTAAAGACAGACCTAACAGAAACCAGTTTTCATGTTATTTTGCACAAAATCAATCATATGAGCATGCTTTCATACACTTTCATTTATTACATATTGCCAAACGAAAGAATTACATGCTTAACATGAATAAATCACACATGGAGTAATTAAAGAAAAATTAACAAACGAAAACCCTAATCGCAACGACTCCCAAAAGAGATAGAGTAGGAGTTTAGAAATGTCACGACTTTCTAAGGTTACCTAATATGATCAACCATCTCGCATGTCCCCTCGAATATGGTGGGCTAGAGCCGTCTAGTAATTTGTGCTTCGAAAGCTTTATAAACACGAGCAATGCCGCGAACTTGGTTTGGAAATAGATGATAATGGAATACGAGTATCGGGGGAGTATAGAATGGGAAATAATTTTGGCAGAGTGTCGATATATCAAAATGTTCCTATTTGGTTTTAGTAAAAATGGCGTCGATTTATAGGCATTAGGGCAGCACAGAGATCCTCTGGGATGCTGCCACATGTCCAAAAAGGTGTAACGCTCGTGGCCGTGTCCTTGTACCTCGCGGTTGTGAACTTGAATGTACGAACCAAGACGGCCGTGGCTTTCAAAGGTCACGGCCGTGAAGAATGAAGTTCACGACCTATTCTAGGATCATAAAAAGGTTGCAGCCATAAAGGCAAGTACACGACCTGGGGTAGGATCATAAAAAGGTTGCAACCATGAGGATTTGGAATGTCACGGCCTGAAGGTTTTTAGGAGATAGGTGAATTCTTGGGTTTTGAGTTGAATTCTTGGCATTGCAATTGCTTGAGAGCACCCTTAAGCATAATTCCATGTTTTCTTCATCGGGGAGCATTCGAGACGGGTGCTTAAGATTTGGCCTGGTCAAATTGGGGTGTTTACACACTCCAAATATAAAATATCTATTGTATCTTTTTTCATTCCTTTAAGGGTAATACTATAGGGTGTTGGATGTGTGTTTTGCATTATGCAGACCCATATAATTAGGGTTTTATAATTATATGGCGGTTAGAGTTTTAGAGTTCTATAATTATATAGCGGATAGAGTTTTAGACTTTACCTATAAATATGTACCTTATAATTTTTGATATTGTATGGAGAGTTGAATCAAAGGGGTAGAGATGTAGTGAGAGATAAAAAAATACTAGAGACACGGGAGTAATCCTTGAGCAAGAAAACGGAATTTGTTTCAGGGCTCGAGTTGTGGGTGTTGAGTTTTGAGGTGTTGTTGATCTCATAATTGTACATTGTACTGTTATAATAGATTTTCTCTTACACCCGTAGACATAGGCAGGTTGTTTTGAACCATGTAAATCTTTGGGTAATTTTTTTCTTTTGTGTGTGCATAGGTATGCTTCTGTTTATATTTGGAGATTGGTATTTAAATCTTAACAAGTCATTATAAAGCCCTTCACATATTAGACTTCTTACGTAACATTTGACCACTGATATTGTTGCAACTATGATATTGTTATTTACGACCACAACCTTTGAAGCTTCATGATCTTTGTGATTGCGACATTATTAGTCACGACCACACACTTGTACGTCACTAGTAGCTTAATTTTTTATTCTGGCATTCTATTTTAATAATCTGTCGTGGTTTTGATAATTCTGGCATGTTTTGATTAGTGTAGATTTCAAGCACAATTAGTGATTATGACATTTTTCCTGCTCAGAATACTAAAATTTTTTATTATACTTTTTACGTGTTAATACAATAGTACGTATTTTATTATTTGATTTTGATTGCTCTCCTTCCATCTCTATTTTTTGTATCTCCATGCATTTGAGAAATTTAAAATTAAGAATCAATTATGATGAATAGAGGCTAACTTTACAGTTGGACAAAACAGAGTGTTTAACACCTTCTCTGATTCGTACTTTAATCTCCAAATCTTTTTTTTTCACTAGTAACAGTAAGATGCCTTATTTTGTTTTTCTTGATTTTTTTTAAAAATCAAGTGGCGACTCTGTTTTTTAAATGTAAAGGGTTTTCACATTTTTAGTTTTCATGGTTTTATTATCTTTTATAAAAATTTTAAAATTAAATAAACGAATCCTCTTTACAATACCGAAAAGAAAAGCCACACTAGGCGCTTGAGCGCTAGATCCTTGAGGGTCGTTAAAAAATATGTTAGATAAGTTTAATTACACAACTTTGATAAGTATTTTTGCTATAAAAATGTATGAATAGTATTCTTTATGTAATATTTTCAATAACTAATTCAACTATTTTAGTTTAAAATAAGATTTGGTTGTTAGATTAAAACTTTTTTTACTTTTTAAGAATTGGTCTTTAGTTTAAAACTTTTTTTACTTCCTAAATTTTTTTACCAAAACTGACAAAGTTGATATAAAAACTTTAAAAGCTTTATTGCTAATTAGTCCCTTCATATTTTCTTCCATCCACTCCCACTCCTACTCCATCTCCCTCTCCCTGTTCTCTCCAAGTTTTTGACAATATCGTTGAAGTCTGTATTTGACTCTTTTCTCTTTGGGTTTGGATAGTTCATTGCTTGGTCATCTTAGCTTGCATTGCATTCATATCATCATTTTTTCTCTTATATATCACTACCCCTTGTTTTGTTTAACACCTTGTGTTTTTAGGATGGTTAGAGGCAAGTGCTTTTAAGGTGCCAGTTAGGCGCTTGAATGCCTGACCCTCAATGGTCATTTGAGCTTTTTCAAAAGCTAGCACTCGCAAGGTGTCATTTAGGCACTTGAGTGCCTAACCCTCAATGGTCTCTTTGGCTTCTCTAGTAGCGAACATTCTCAAGGTGCCAACTAGGCGCTTGAGCGCTTGATCCTTAAATGTCACTTGAGTTTTTTCAGAAGCCAACACTGGCAAGGCGCCATTTAGGCACTTGAGCACCTGACCCTTAAGGCTTTCTTTGGCTTCTCAATGGTTAGTGCTAGCAAAACGCTAGACAAGCATTTGAGAGCTTAAAACTACAAAAGTCTCTTTAACTTTCCAACTGCTACCTCTCATTTAAGTGCTCGCTTATCACTCGAGTGCTGCCTTTTGGAGGGGTTATCTTGATTTTGTCTAGCGGGATGCGCTCTTGCACCCATCAATGGAACTTTATTTGGTCTTCAGTAAGTAGAGCTCGTGAGGCACTGGTGGGGCGCTCGAGCACTACTCTATTTGAGGTGTTTCCTTTTATGCTTCTAATGAAAGAAACTTAGAAGGCGCTCTTAAAGCGCTTGAGCTTTTCGTAGGCATTAATAGAGTGCTAGAAATATGCTCAAGCGCTCCACCACATTTACGTTGTGCAGCGTTAACGCCAGTATGAGCTCGCAAGATTCTTGAGTACTTAGACACATTTCTTTCATTAATATTTGCACAGAACCCTTGGGCTATATACATATTTCTTTTTCGTTGGCTAGGCTTTGAAGAGTGTTAGGTGAGCATTTGAGGAGCCTATATATCAAGACTTGATTCTCATATCATCATACTCATGTCTTCCCTCACACTTTAGTAGCAATCTATGTGCATTCTTTCCTTATTAAGAGTGTGATCATAACTTTGATTGTGTATTTCATCATACATCACATCTTTCATATAATCTCTCACACTTTTCTCATTTACACGTCTGGATTAATTTAGAACAACTTTTCAAATAAAGATCGGGACATTGGAGCTCGTGGAATCTATAGAGTCAAGAAAGAGTTCAGGGTAGCACAAGACAAGAACTTTGGTCTCTACATTGGATAACAAGTGTAATTTCTTTTCTTTTTTTCTTGAACCTTTTGATTCATTATGAAAATCTTTTTTGAGTTGGTATCGAACTTTTTATCCTGGAGATCTACCCTAGGGCTTCCACCCTAAACCTTATATCTTTTTCTATGGATATTTTGTTCTTATTTTTAAGTTCGGTATATATTTAGATTAGATTAACCTATTCACCTCTATATTGTCAATCAGTGGTTCATAGCATTTTTCATAGAGAATTGTCATCACATTTTAGAACTTGCATTTGCTCAACTGGTGCTTGCAGGGATAAACACATAAGTTTAATCGGAAGGACGACTGGTTCTTATAATTTATTAAGGGGTGAATATTAATTTTTTAGACAAATCTTAGGCAAGCTGTAAGAACAGAGATTTTGTAATTAAAGAGAAAATTGGCTTTTAAAGTAGGTTGTGAGGATTTTGCCAAGCTAGAAATTTTACTTAAAAAGAGAAAACACCATTTGTACTGCCCGACTAAAGTGGTCTGAGTAATGCTATGATGATAATATCATTCACCGATAGTGATAAGTACATTCACCGTTACGTATTTGCTGAGAGCTCAAGAATTAAGAATGGTAGGATGTGAACAAGTTAAGAGACCATACCTTTGTCTTGAGTCCCAAGGTTCTAACACTACAACAAATTGGGTCAATTATGAAGAATCAATTTTGAATCTAAGGCTCTGTTCCTTTTAACGTAAAATATTTTTTAGTAAAATATTTTACCTATCTTTCACTACTCGTTTCCTAAAAAGAAAGTAAAATAATTTTTTAAGTAAAATATTTTACACCATAAGATGAAAATATTTTTCTTTCAATAAATTGGTAAGTTATTTTTCGTTTTTTTTAAAAACGTGTCTTGATTTTGATCCTTCCCAAATTTGTAGTTTTTTTTTATCAATTTTTAAAACAAAGACACGTAATCCAACAACGGTGGGGGATTACTGGCTACAGAAGCTAAGAGTGCTTTGGCCAAGAACTCTTTGAGCAGATCTGCATCGACGGGGGTGCTCCAGTGGCTAGATCTGTTATGAGTGTGGTCTTCTGGACAGATCTGCTATGAGAGGGGTGTTCCGGCCAAATTTACTCTGAGAGTGGTTCTCTGAACTCTTGTGGTGTTTCGTCCTCTCGCTTGGGATGGTGGTTTCCTCGTCTTCTTTTAGTGCTCTTGTTATGTTTTGATCTATATCTCTTATTTAGTTTTGCTTTTTCTTTGTTTTTTAAGTATTTTTGGTGTCCTTTGAACCTTCCCCTTGTGTGTGGGTTGCCTTTCCGTCGATGTCATAGGTCTTTTCTCTCATTACAGTGGGAGTTATGGGTGTTCTTTGGTCAAGTCCGTAGGAAAAGTAGGGTGAAGACGTGGTTGTCGCATCTCCTCCAGTGAATGTCGTCGCCAAGAGCTGTATTTTGGGTTCTAGCTGAAATTAGAGGTCTTTATGGCCAATTGAAGATTTGTAAAAGGTCATTGTGTCGATTTGTTATTTCTCCGGTCTTTTGTGGTCTGACAGTTGTTCTCATTTTTCATTAATGAAAGGTTCAATAAAAAAAATCTTTTTATATGCATTTTTTCATCTTTAATGATTTTTTTAAGTTAATTCAAATAATTATACATTTTAGATTCCTTTTATTTTGAAAAATCAAAAAATGTAAAAAAATGGCTAGATTTGTTTTTGTTTTGAAAAGTTCATTTAAGACGAAAAAAACTTTAAAAAGCTACTTTAAGACCTTTTAAAGGTTTTTTCTGTCTTTAATGAAATTGTTTTAAGTTAATTCTAACAATAATTTTTTTAAAATTTCTCTTATTACAAGAAACTAAAAAAGTAAAAACAAATTACTAAAAATTTATTTAAGAAAATTCATACAAGACGAAAAAAGCCTTAAAAACGCTTTTTAAGGCTTTTTCGTCTTTAATGAATTTTTTTTGTGTTAATTCAAATAATGATATTTTTAAAAATTTCTCTCGTTTCAGGCCTTAAAAACTCTTTTGAAGGCTTTTTTTTTTGCGTTAGTTCAAACAATAATACTTTTTAAACTTCTTTTGTTACGAGAAATCAAAAAAATAAAAATAAATGACTAAAGGTTTTTTTTTAAAAAAAGCTCATATATAACGAAAAAACGTTAAATAAGCCTTTTAAGATTTTTTTGTTTTTGGTAAAAAAAATTTGATGCTAGTTCAAACAATAATACTTTAAAAAAAAAATTCGTTACGAGAAATCTAAAAAGTAAAAACAAATAGCTTGAAAAGTTAAAACAAAAAAGTCACACAAGACAAAAAAAAAGCCTTAAAAAGGCTTTTAAAGATTTTTTTTCCTCTTTTGTGAACTTTTTGTGCAATAATTCAAACAATGATACTTTTAAATTTTAGAAATCGAAAAAGTAAAACAAATGACTATTTTTTTATTATAAAAAAAGCTCATATAAGACAAAAAAAGTCTTAAATAAGCTTTTTAAGGTTTTTTTTTATTTTTAGTGAATTTTTTTCATATTAGTTCAAACAATGATACTTTTTCAACTTCTTTTTGTAACTCTAGACAAAATGGCATATACTTTTAGATTTATTTTATAATGATAAATTAAAAATGTCAAAAATCTAGACGAATTTTTTTTTAAAAATTCAAAAAAGATGAAAAAAAGTCATGAAAAAAAATTACATGAAAATCTATCTTAAACAGTATCGAAACTCCAAGAGGTATCGGTTTAGATCCCACTATTTTTTTTATAACCTTATTGTGAAAAATATCTTATCTCAATCTAACAATAAAAAACTTTATTTTGAAAATATTTTTCTTGTATCAACTGAACATTAAAAAATAAAAACTATAAAATAATTTTTTTACAAAATTTTTTTACATGTAAAATATTTTACGTTGAAATAAACGGAGCCTAAATGTATGTATTTTCTTGCTAATACAATTAAGACAAATTGTGGATTACAGCTGTAATGTACTTTTTACTATTTGAATAATCATTATGTCGGTGCCAGCTGTACTACAGGATAAAAAAGGTGGGATATGATAGCTAACAACATATCCTGTAACATATACGGCCCATCTACTTTATGACGTCACCCACGTGGGTTGTACGAAAATCACTGTTTTCCTTTGGTGGGTTCTGATCTCACTGTTAAAAACCTTTGGTGGGTTGTGATATAACGGTGTCTTAGAGGGCCACGTGTTTTTCTTCCTGTAGCGCCTTTGGGGGGCATATAAGGATTTAGCCTGAGGCGGTTCTTGTATTACCCGCCTCTGGCTTGTGATAGGAAAACAGTGAGGAGAGAGAAAATGGCAGGAGTGAGGTCTACGTGGTGGGTTTTCACCCTGAACTTCACCGGAGATTTGTCGAAAATCAATTGGTCGTCGTTGTCGCAGTACGCTTGCTGGCAACATGAGATGGTTGGGAAGGACCACCTCCAAGGGGTTGTACAAATGAAGACGAGGTGCTCCCGTCTCTTTGTGAAGACAATGATTGGGGGTAATCCACACTTGGAGCCCATTAAGGCAACGAACCCGGAATCTGCCATTGCATATGCTACGAAGGAGGAGAGTAGAGTTGCAGGTCCGTGGGAGTTTGGAGAGTTAGTTTTAGGGGGTAGTAACAAGAGGAAGGTGTTTCAGAGGTTTGAGGAAGATCCAGAAACCCTAGCCCTTGAAGATCCTAATCTGTACAGGAGATGTTTGGCACGTGACTTGAATAAAAAATCACGTGAGCATTCTGGCGGGGGATTTGAATTTGAATTAAACCCCTGGCAGCTGGAATTAGTAAAGTGTCTTGATATGATCCCAGACGACCGGTCAATCATGTGGGCCTATGGTCCACGTGGAGGAGAGGGAAAGAGTACTTTTGCCAAGCACCTGTGGGCCATGGGGGGTTGGTTTTATAGTAGGGGAGGCAAAGAGAAAAATATATTTTATTTGTATAGTTTAGAAATTAAGAATCATGTAATCTTTGATATTCCGCGTGATAAGCAAGAATATGTTCATTATAGTGTAATTGAGTCTTTAAAGGACAGGGTAATCGAAAACACGAAATACGAGCCCATGTATGTCGTTGATACCTGCACGAAAGTCCATGTACTTGTATTTGCTAATTTCCTTCCTGATTGTTTAAAAATCAGTGAAGACAAGATAAAAATAATTAATTGCTGAAAGAAGAGTGTTTAACAAGGTACAAATGCCGTCGACAATAGATATTTAATTATTACCTTGTATGACCCACCTACTTTATGATGTCACCCATGTGGAGAAGGGGCCTACCGCAAGCCTGACGGATCGCGAGGGAAAAACACGTAATATTATATTGTTTTGCCCCCAAAGACAGCTGTACCCTTTCAAGATTTTTTATAACTATCTCTTCTCTATACTCATTCTTCTCACATATAATATAACAGTAAAGCCAAAAATTCACTATTCCCACCACTATTATAAATATGGCCAGACCTCCATATAATAGATATTTAATAATAAATTAAATAATTAAAAATTAAAAATAAAAAAATAAAAATAACATCTTCATTTATGGCTCGCAGAGTTTTACTTGCCGGAGGGTTTAACAGGGTTGTTCTCCCCTCAATAAATATTTAATAATGAATTAAATAATTAAAAAAATAAAAAATAAAAAAAATTAACTTCTTAATTTATACCTCGCAGAGATTCATCCCCCGAAGGATTTAACAGGATTTACATCCCCTTATAAATAGATATTTAATAACAAATTAAATAATTAAAAAATTAAAATTAAAAATAACAGTTATCTCTCTATTTACCAAAATGCCATTAATGAAACGTAGTCGTTTAGCTCTCTGTAGCTCCTTTGGTGGGTTGTATGAAAATCACTGTTATCCTTGGGTGGGTTCTGATCTCACCTTTAAAAATCTTTGGTGGGTTGTGATCTAACGGTGTCTTAGAAGGCCACGTGTTTTTCTTCCTGTAGCTTCTTTGGTGGGTATATAAGGATTTAGCCTGAGGCGGTCCCAGTATTACCCACCTCTGGCTTGTGGTAGGAAAATAGTGAGGAGCGAGAAAATGGCAGGAGTGAGGTCTACATGGTGGGTTTTTACCCTGAACTTCACCGGAGATTTGCCAAAAATCAATTGGTCGTCGTTGACGCAGTACGTTTGCTGGCAACATGAGAGGGTTGGAAAGGACCACTTCCAAGGGGTTGTACAAATGAAGACGAGGTACTCCCGTCTCTCTGTGAAGACGATGATTGGGGGTAATCCACACTTGGAGCCCATGAAGGCGAAGAACCCGGAGTTTGCAATTGCGTATGCTACGAAGGAGGAGAGTAGAGTTACAGGTCCATGGGAGTTTGGAGAGTTAGTTTTAGGGGGTAATAACAAGAGGAAGGTGTTTCAAAGGTTTGAGGAAGATCCAGAAACCCTAGCCCTTGAAGATCCTAATCTGTACAGGAGATGTTTGGCACGTGACTTGAATAAAAAATCACGTGAGCATTCTGGTGGGGGATTTGAATTTGAATTAAATCCCTGGCAGCTGGAATTGGTAAAGTGTCTTGATATGATCCCAGACGACCGGTGCGTCCATTTTTAATGAAGCACTCCAAAGAGGATATTCTAACAGATCTGTAATTCCTCTTACCTCTACTAATCCTTCTGTTCAACGACCTTAGCTTTGATATTAACTCCCTCTCTTCCTCGCATGCTGGAACAAACTTCGCCAGAACTAACTGCCGGCTCTCTTCCCACAGTCCTACTTGCCACGTCAAGTAACGATCTACACACATTTGAACGAACTGACCGTAATTCACGGGATAATCTTCTAAGCAGTACAGCATTGTATGCCAATGTAATCAACAGCAATAACAGATAAAAGAGGAGTGAAAAGGCAATATACCATGAAAAAAAATCACCAAGATAGCTGTCCAAATTCACGAGTATGTTCTCCTTTTAAAAGTGAAAATGGCAAAACAACGTTTTATAACAGCAGGGATAGCGTACTCAGGAAGAGTTTATTTGATATACTTAATTTTTTCTAGGACACAAAATAAATTTATATTTATTAGATACAATCTTTAAAAATTAGATAATTCAAGTGTGCTTAATTATACTCATTTACCCATTGTGATACTACATTCTATCGTGGAAGATAGAAATTAAGTTTGGTATACATAAAAATTAGTGGGCTACTACTAATAACTTGAGTTTAAACTTTTTGGATTACATTGTTAGGCTCTTTATTTAAATTATTGGACTAAACTTGAGTAATTATAAATGGCATCAGAGCCAACTCAAGTCTCGTGACGGGTAGCCCCAAAATTTATACCTTGTGCACACTAATGGAATTATCTGTATTCGCTAATGGGCGACTATCTACATCTCAGCCAAGAGAATAACTTGGGTCACGCAACGAGGACATGTTGGATATTGTGATACCCTACCCCACATTGAAATTAAGCGTGGTATATAAAAAAATCTGGTGGGCTAGTACGAATAACTTAACCATAAGCATTTGAGTCGCGTTCTTAGACTTTTTATTCAAGTTTATCGGTCAGTGGTGCACTTGAGTCATTATACTAATAAATTTAGCATCATATCATTTTGTTTGAAAAAAATAAAATCAATAAAAAAATTGGATAAAAATATATCAACTTCATAAAAAATTTGTATCATTAAATTTGCCAAATTATCAAAATTTCACTGTTTAGATATTTTTTGTGCAACTTTACACTAATTTAAAATAACTCTACTTTAAAGCTATTGCCTACCGACATATGCATTATAGATTCCTCCCTAATATCGGGTTCATAAGGCTATTTTGATTCATATAGTCCACTTTAATTCAAGTTATAGTACGATATTTAAGTTAACTTTGATTGGGCCTATCTCTAAAATTTGAAAAAAAAAATAGTTTTAGGAATAGGACGTTCCTAATTAAATTTTGATGCTTAAGTAAATACATTTCATGACAATAAATTTAATATGATGTGCAGAAAGAGGGTATATTAGTTTATTGGGAGCTCAAGTGAGAAGTCCTGATTTGGTAGGATATTTTGAGATAAGTCCCATTTGAAAACTTTTATTCCGTTAAGTTCTTTTTTGTTGTGTTTTTACATAATTGCCCTTCATTTAAGCAATTCATTCGCTCTAAAAAATATTCGGCATTGAGGAATAAGAAACTGGTTGCCTATTTTGTCGCCGAAATTAAAAGAACCATTACTTCAGTTCATTTCTCATCATTTTCAAAGATAGAAACTATAGCTCCAAAAATCTCGGCGGCATCCCCATCCGAAACCGAATCAGCGTAGAACTATAATCAACGACATGAATAATGGCTAGAAAAAGTAAGTGAACACATTGCGATTTTCGATCTTTCATAAATACGCAACCCTAAGTGCGAAATCTTTCCATTTCGGATTGATTCATATAGTGTTTCCGAAAATCAAAATATTAGATTGCGATTTTCAATCATTTAGTAAATGCGCAACCTTTCGAAATCTTTCCATTTCGAAATCTTTCCTTCTGGTTGTCCATAATCAAGTCTCAGTGCTCTGTAATAGAATTTGTCACCCTAAAGTAGTTCACTGTTTTTCATTGCAAATTATTTATTCGGTTGAATCATTTTGACTTGGTTTCAATGTGTTGACAATATCAATCACATTTTTTAAAATTTTTGCATGAGGCGTTGTATTGGAATGAAACAATTTCAATCTGTTTAGCATGTTGAGTAGCTGCATCATCTACTAACATTCCAGTGTTAACACTAATAAATGTTCGCAGTGGTAATAGTTCCCAGTACCCAAATTATGTACTATCCTTGCTCACATTGTTTCAAATTTTGGAAATAGTTCTCAGTTACTACTTTACTAGTAATAGTTCTCAGTGAACTGTTCTCAGTTATTAGTTCATATTTTGCAATGATTACTTTCCTAGTTCATCATCGCCTCTTGATTTTTTAAAGCCTATCATTGTAGTCACCCTAAAGTAGTTCACTTGTCATTTTCTTTGTGCATGTATCATGTTGTATTGGCTACAATGTGTTGCCGTAACAGTTGTCAATGTGGTTATGCGGCTAATTCATTTCTATGCGTAACAGTTCTTATTTTGATTATGTAACTGAAAACTGTATATAACATTCACTTCTCATTTAGGGTAACAGTTATCATTTTGAACAACAGTTTTCATTCACATGGCATTGCTTATAGTTATCCATAATTCACTTCTCATTTTGGGTAACAGTTCTGATTTATCATATCTGAAAATATATATTCTTATTAAAAATAGTTCAATTGTCAATTTCTATGTGGTTAAATCATATTGTATTTGTTCGAATGTGTTTCCTAATAAGTTCTCATATTGGTTATGTGGTTGATTCATTTATCTTTGTAACAGTTTTTATTTGCACTATGTAACCGAGAATGTAGCTAACATTCGCTTCTCATTTTGGTTAACATGTAGCATTTCATAAAGCTAAAACTATAAATTGTAACTGAAAATAGTTCACTTGTCAATTTCTATGTACTGTAAGTACAAAATTTTAATTAATTCATGCAAAGAGAATATGATATTCGTATTTTGTTGTTATCAAGGAATCTACATTTTACATTTATTCACGCCAAACTATTGAACATTAATCGATTGCTTCTGAACATTTTATACCCATGATTATTTCGCATTCAAACCTCTGTTTATTTTCAGTATGTTGTGTATTTAATTCGATTTGATTCATGCATATCCAACTTAAACTGCTTCTGTATGCAACATGATAGATAATGAAAATTAGTGAATACCACTTTCAGGAACAATGAAAACCTATTAAAACCAATGTTTTGTATTACACAAATAATATAATATACAATACCATAACTTACCTTGAAGGCTTCGGGAATATGTATTCTAATAACAATGAAAACCAATTGTAGGTAAATCTGGTTAACAATAGAAGAAGATGAAAATTTTGAAAATGATAATGTAAGAGTTTGTAATGGAAATATATTTAATAGAAACTGGATTTAGGATATATTTGCGTTAACAATAGAATTTCAAAATTTAAATTACCATATTTGATTCGCATATATGTAAAAGGGTATTTTCGTCTCTAATTTTGATAAAATAAGAATATAGGATCTTTTGAAATATTTTGAAAGTGATTAGGATCTATCCCATAACAGGATCATAATATAGTACTTATAATTAATTATCCATAGTTTATTTGTTGAAGTAATTTTTCTAACAAAATTTGTTTGGAATCATTAATTAATTTAATTCTTTAGCTGATAAATATTCAATACAAATGCACGACCTTGATCAATTAAGTATGTTGGATTAAAAATGATTTTTTCTCTAAATATTTTAAAACTTAAAACCAAAAGTTTTATTAAAAATAAATTAATTTTTAAAGGTTTCTTTTAAACATGCTATGAAAAACTTTTAGAATTTTTTAAAAAAACACAAACGAATATAAATATTTAGTTCTATTCCAACATCAGTGTATTAATGATGAAATATTAACATCATCAATAATAGAAAAAGTCTTCACGAACAAAAATTATAATAGTCACATAAGAATACAAATTTGTGACGAAATATTATTATCACCAATAATAAAAAATTGTTTCGTGACAAAAAATAAAACTTGTGGCAAAAACATGCACTTGTGACGAAATATTATCATAACTAATAAAAGCATTTTTGTGAGAAAAATAAAATTCATCGTAGACACTTATTGTGATGAAATATGTTTAACACCAATAATTGAGTGACCTTTTGCGTGCAAAAAAAAAATCATCATAAATATAATTTGTATCGGAAACAAAATTAGAATTTTTTATCTAAAAAGATATTTTAGAGAGAAAATTAATTTTTGTCATTAAATTTCGTTATGAAAAGTCTTTTTCTTATAATGCATTTTTATGTTTTGAAGATTAGGTACGGTATCTGACTGGATTTGATCTCTGCCACTATACCCCTAAATTACGCATGGTTGGTTTTAAGTCATATTTAATATACGTTCAATCAAGTCAACGGCTTCATTAGTAGTTTGACCGGTCTAACCTAAATATTACACGTAAGTCTTTTCTTTTTTACTAGTATCCAAAGCTGTGTGCCAAATTATTACACATATGCCTTTGCTTTTCTAATAGTATCCAAAATCGTGAGCCGAACAAACGTATTGCGTAATTGAAGTTATTTACGTCGTGGCCGAACAAATCCAATTTGTGGCCGTATCAAGTTTTCACATAGCTTAGTCTAAATCTTTGGTTCCTTCATAAGTGAACATATATATATAATTAATCTTAAAATATTTAAGACCTTTTTTGCAAATAGTAAGAGCTGCACTATTCTATATTAAAAGAAAAGAAAACGAAAATCACTCATAACGGTTCATATTAAAACTAATACCATTATAATTATGATATTTATTTGTCCAAAACTTAGAGGCGGCAACCGCCGTCTACCCCTTGTCCTTGGGCCCGTCTATGGGTGCTTGTCCTAATTGCTGAAACATTTGTCGTATTCAGTCCAAACAATAAATAAGAATTCTGAAACCCACTTGCACCTTAGGCATTATAGTGCATGTCCCCGTTAGGGCAATATAGAACTCAACATCTCACTATAAAAGACATTGGGCTTCTAGCTTTTTGACCCCATTTTTATAATGGGTCAGCGTGGTTGTCATTGCTCCCAAATCTGCATCAAGATTTTGCAGATTCTATTGGACCTATTGGTGATTTCCAATCAATTTGATTATTATTATTACTATGGATTACTTAATGTTGTGATGTGTAATTCTAATCTTATTAAATTTTGTTTTAATATTTTATGTCATTATTGTACTGATTTAATAATAATCGTGCAAGTTGCGCTTGTTATCAATACAATTTTGACAACAACAATACTATGGTCGGTCTTAAAAACAGTTCTAGAATTTTACTCAAAATTTAAAATAAATAGATTAAATCTTCGTTTAGCTATAGGCTTTAAGTTAGCTTTAAGTCGATCTTTTGGCTTTTTTCTTAAAGCCTAAAAGTCAAAAAACTTTATTTTTCAAAAAACTGTCTTAAAGTTAAATTACCAAACAAACTCTAAATCTGATTCATCTATTTTAAATTTTAGATAAAATTATGAGATTGTTTCACGGGGTCCACCCATTTTAACACAACTTTTGATGCATTGGCAGCTGTCCCTTTAACAGGGCTGCTGAGCAGATTTTGAAATGTCATATGCGAATCTGAGGTGCATATGTCCAGATTTCTGACGGCTGAATATGCATATACTGTACATTTGATGGCTAAAGCTCACCACTTAAATATTAATAAAGGGGGAGGGCTAGGCTAGCTAGCTCTTATTGAAGTCTTTGTGGTGAAAAGGTTCAGAGAGATAAAAAAAAATTATAGGTTGAGCGCAAGCGAAGGATTTGTATGAGGAAAAATATGGAAGTGCGCATGTATAACTAGGGTTTGGGTTGATCTGTTAAGAAAGATCGCAAAAATAAGATAAGGGCGGTTGAAATAAAATATTAAGGTGAACGTGTGATACGACTAGAAAATATAAATTTAAGAATAAAAAAATTCATAAAATGGTAAGAATCACATCAATTGAAAATAAGCTGAAAAAAAATAAATTAAGATAATTTTGACATATACAATATAGACCAGTTGTTAATTGAATGCAGAACACAAAACGAAGCTAGCAATTTTTGTTGTTAAGTTTTTTGAATATGAAGAAATTGAGAAGAGAAAATAACTATATATTTTCTGTCTATTGAAACTGTACAATATATGGCCTATTTATAGGCGAATAGGGATAAACAATAAGAAGATATA
>JAOTRH010445969.1:0-31663 GCA_034768845.1 Heliamphora exappendiculata
GTACGGGAACGTAATGGTACCATTCGGATTGTTGTGTCGAGTATGGATAATTTTGGACCATATATGTCCTGAGCCGTGTTACGTCCTGAGCCGTATCACGTCTTGAGCCGAACTTCTGCTATATGCCGTAGTGATTGGGAATGTTGATGTACAAGAACCTAACGTACGGGAGCATAATGGTGCCATTCGGATTATTGTACTAGTTATGTTAATTTTAGGCCATGTATGTCTTGAGCCGTGTTACGTCCTAATCCGTGTTACGTCTTGAGCCGAACTGCCTCTATATGCCGTAGTGATCGGGAACGTTGATGTATAGGAACCTAACGTATGGGAGCATAATGGTGCCACTCAGAATTTGATTGGTTGATTTATAATCGGGATGGGTTTTGTTGAGTTGTCTTCCATGATTCTAAGTTTAGGGCGTCCTTGGTTGCCATTTTCAAAAATGTTTTGGGATATATTCCCCTCGTACACCCTGGGTTCATTCTCAATGTTTGAAATGGTTTATCGTGGATACTGTTGGGCACCATGGGTTCGTCGCTAGCATTCTGGTTTGAATTCTCTTAGGCTTTGGGTTGACACCGACGAAGGCATCACGAGTCTTAAGGTGGGACAAACTACTTGGGATGAATTCCTCTTGTACACCCTGGGTGCATCCCCGGTGATACAGATTTGGTTTATACACCCTGGGTGCATCCCCGGTGTAAGAAATGGTTTATTGAATATTATTGGCCTGGAGTATGGCGCGGATCCCACACTGTTGCCATTGAGTAAAACAGCTATGACATGAAGCCCAGCGACACATTTACTATTCGCAACGAGGCGCGATGATGGCTTTGGTGATCAATTTGTCCAATTAAGTCTAATATGGTGATTCCCGGTGTGGAATTCTTGTTCTTATCTGGGTGCATGTTGGGTTGGGCATCTGCATTTCATACACGCATGTTTATTGACTTATCTGCTATCCTGTCATAAATTTGTCTGCTCCTTGACTATAAACTGTACTGGGTGTTATATGGTATGTGTTACGGTGAATTTTGTACTGTGAGATTAGTTAAAAGGTTAGAGGGTTTTGTTTCTGGGCATTGGCTCATGGCATTCGTGCCACAGGTGATGAGGAGTTCTTGGAGGAAGTTATCTCAGAGGGAGAAGAACAGTTTGAAGAACAGGGTGAGTCCCAAGAGCACACGAATCCAACTTATGCATTCTGAGGAGTTGAAGCTTCTTCTTACGTTTTTATATTCAGATTTCTCATGTTTAGTGTAATTACTAAAATTTCTTAGTGGAACTATAATACTTATGTACTTTTGAACGGTTCATAACTAGTTTATGATGTAATAACTAACATATGTAAATATGAATGAATGGCTAGAATATCCCTTTATTTATATTTATGTATGTCCCGACGTGCCCGGAGGACGGTGCGCCATAGTGTAAATGAGAAAAGGACTTATAAGGATGAAGTCATGGGATTCTAAAGGTGTCTCTCGAGGTGGTATATAAAACTTCTCCTAGTACGTACTCCTATCTACCCCCCTTAAAATAAGGAAACTCGTTGCATAAATCTCCAATCTTCGATCCCAATGGTCATACCCGTCCTTCGCATGTAGATTCCCTGCTGCTTCTGATCCCGATAATGTCCTAACACGACTTGCTATAAGACTCAGGCGTAGAAGATTTTAGTTCTTATAATGTATAGATGATAATAATTATTAATACAACGCCTCCTACAGAGCTCCAACGCAACAGAATGCATGGCTTCCCATAATCCAAGGCCCGAAGGTTCACTAAACCTAAACTCTGATATTAACTGTGACGCCCCGTCCTCCGGGCACATCGGGACATACATAAATATAAATAAAGGGATATTTTAGCCATTCATTCATATTTACATACGCTAATTATTACATCATAAACGAGTTCTGAACTGTTCAAAAGTATATAAGTATTACAGTTCCACTAAGAAATTTCAATAATTACACTAAACACGAGAAATGTAAATACAAAAATGAAAGTAGAAGCTTAAACTCCTCAGAATGCATCAGCTGGATTCGTGTGCTCTTGGGACTCACCCTGTTCTTCAAACTCATCTTCTCCCTCTGAGATGACTTCCTCCAAGAACTCCACCTCACCTGTGGCACGAATGCAATGAGCTAAGGCCCAGAAGCAAAACACTCTAACCTTCTAACTAATCTCACAGCACAAATTTCACCGCAACACATACCATAAAACACCCAGTACAGTTTATAGTCAAGGCGATAGACAAATTTATGACAGGATGGCAGATAAGTCAATAAACATGCGTATATGAAATGCAAATGCCTAACCCAAAATGCACCCAGATAACAACAAGGATTCCATGCCGGGAATCACCAGAGTACCAAAATGAGGGGTTTAGGACATCCATAATTTGGCTCTCTCCGAATTACCCGATGGAATTAGGTCAACCGATTTAGGTTATCTCTGAATTACCCAATGGGATTAGGTCAACCGAATTAGGTTATCTTCGAATTACCTGATGGGATTAGGTCAACCGAATTAGGTTATCTCTAAATTACCCGATGCAAAATACCAAGATGAGGGGTTTAGGACTGCCAAAATTGGGCTATCTCTGATTTACCACCGTAGTGGGTTTAGGTCAGCTGAATTAGGGCCTCCGAATCACCCAATGGGATTAGGTCAACAAAATTAGGCTATCTTTGAATTACCACCGCAGTGGGATTAGGTCAGCCGAATTAGGCTATCTCCGAATTACCCAAAGCAAAGTACTAGGATTAGGGATTTAGGATAGCCATAATTGGGTTATCTCCAAATTACCACCACAGTGGGATTAGGTCAGCCGAATTAGGCTCTCTCCGACTTATCCAAAAATCCAAACTATCAAAATCAGAATGCTAGCGACGAACCCATGGTGCCCAACAATATTCATAAGACATTTTTGTAACACCGGGGATGCACCCAAGGTGTACAAGCCAAAATCATTTCCAACAGTAGCAATGCACCCAAGGTGTAAAAATCAAAATATTTTCAAAAATGGCAACCAGGGACACCCTAAACTTATGAGTAAGAAGAATATTCTCAACACAGCCCATTCCAACGACAGTTTGCACAGATGGACTCGAATATACCAGGATGCAAGTGACAATGTCAATAATGTATAATATGGATCTCAAGTGCAACTATTTATAGCATGACATCAACTAGCATGGCAAGATTCATGGTATAATGCGCAAAACATAAAGTACAAGTATGTGAAGCACAAACTACAATTTTCAAGATATGATTCACATATGATAACATGGGTTCTAAATCTTCATACATTTACTTAGAAACATTAATTGACTACTTCAAATAAGTCATCTTACAAAAATTTGGGTCTCATAGCAGAGGGCGCTCGAATCACACTTAGCAACTTTTAAGGCTAAAACCAAGTATTAAATTAAAAGGACCGACAAGGTTTTGGGTATCTAGACTTGGAATGAAGCTATGATTTTTAAACACCATTTAGATAAAAATATATCCTATAATTCTCATGTTTATCACTAAGGTCAAATTCTAAGGAAAATAGGTGAACATTTCATCCTAAGTAAAAACGGTTCAGCACTTACCCCAGATTTTATCCAAAATTATGCTTCTGTTGCTCTCGGTTCTAGGGTATCAAATGAAGTCAAAATGAGCCCATTGTTTTGTATGTTCTACTTTAACAAGTTCCCTAAAAGTTTCATGTTTAGAGTTAAGGGTAGTTGTTTGAAACAAGTTAGACTTTTTAGCCATTTTAAAAAGTAGGTTATGTCAGCCACCAAAACTCAGCAGAGCCAATTTTGAATAGAGGGTTTAAAATGGTTTTGGGGTATCATTCCAAAGCTTTAAGGTCTGATTTTTGGGCAAAAAATACATAAATATGTTAGCTACAAAGTTCATGTAGACCACTTTTGTAATAGATCACTAAAAATAAGGATTTGAGGCCATATAAAAATATGTGACAGAATGTTCTTTGAGGACTGAAAATCAACAGAGATTTTCAAAGGGGTTTTGACCTAACAAACTCAATAGTTTGTTCACATTTTGGTGAGTGGATAGATATACATGTTATCTACAATTTTCATGTTTCGACCAATGTTCGGATCATATTCTAAACTAGGGTTTCCAAATCGGTAATGTTGACTGGTCAAAAAATGACACGCTATGGTAAAATTGCAATATCTTGAGTTCTGGTTATGTAAATGATTTGAAATCAAATTTGGATGAAAGATAACACAAAAATATAACTCTGGACATAAAAAATTATTCTTATATCAATTTTTTACATTGAGTTATCGTATTTCAAATCTCAGGGCAGAAACATCAAAGTCCTTAAAAATCAAGCCTCTTAGGGTTTAGGTCTTCTACTTGTGTCATGTCATGTTTTTGTTCCATTTCTTTGCATGCTTGTGATTTTAACTTTAATATCAAGGCTCCATAACACATAGAAATCATCAAGCTCAAAGATAACAACATACAACAACATCTTATATCATTCATACTCAAAACAGCCCCTAAGTTTCCAACTACAACGCCTTTTCGATTTGATTTCGGTTCTTGATTTTTTGAGTGTTTAAAGGGATGGGTGGAGGGTTATTTTAAGAGATCTTAGATACAAGGTTTAGAGTTTTTACTTACATGTTTGAAAGATCAAAGGATGGTGGAGGATTGATTTGGACTTAGCTTTCAGAAATCTTTCTGGTTTCCTCATTTTTCTTCTTTCTTCTTCCTCAACTCATGGAATACCTCAAGAACAATTGAAGGTCTGGTCCCTCACTCTCTTGCACGAAATGTTGAAGGAGAGAAGTGGTATTTGGTTTTAGTTTAAATATGCAAAGGCTCGGGGCCAAGAGGAGACAAAAAGTACACAAGAAGCTTCATTTTTCTTCATTTCAATTAATGTGATTTGAGTTTTGATTTAAGTTCATTTAATTGTTGGAGGCTAGAATTCAGATTTTGGGAAGCTAAAAGTAGCTAGGTGGCTGTTTGGGGGACAAAAATCTGATCGCCCATCAATCAAGGAATTTGTATCGATTTTCATGCCCTTATTGTGCAAAAAAATGCATTAAAAGTTAATTTGATGTATCTTTTTAGTGTCTTTTACTACTGAGACTTATTATTTTTGTATGTTTATGAGAAATATAGTATTTTCATATATTATCATAGTTTCCATAACAAATGATTAAATAGATATAGCCTTTTAAGTCAAATTAAGCTGTTTTAGCAATATATGACTTTTTGACTTATTTTTTTGTGTATGAATTTTAATAATAATTTGTTTATTTTTGTTGACTTATAACACTATATTATTAGGTATATTACTTATTCAACAAGTTTGGGATCATTGTAATGTTTTATTTAATACATTTCTCATCATTTAAAGTTAAAAAGAAGCAAAAAAGTCACTTTTTGGCACATCCACCAAGGTGGTCGGCCACTAAGGGGAATTTTTGGCATTTTTGATGTTATTTTATCTTTTACTATATAATTGTACTTAAATCCTTGATTTAGGGAATCTATATGTCCAAATTTGGATTTTAAGACTTTTTGCTGTATTAAGGGCAAAACGGTTATTTTACCGTATTTATGAGGAATTTGATTTTTAATTCATTATTTCATGATATTTACTTCATTTAGAATGTTAGGAGATTCTCCGGGTGTTAGGGTTTTATTACCGGTGTTTTGGACGTTTTTAGGATTTTCGGACCGTACCTAGGATTTTCGATTCGAGTTAGGGTTTTGAACTCCTTCTGTGTTATATGGTCTCGTGAACTATCTGTCACTAACACTTAGGGTTTGGGCTGGGTCTTTACACGGGTCGTTATCAACCGGGTTGTTACCATTAGGGTCTATACCGGGTCGTTACATGTCATACCTTTCTACAACACCAAAGCATAAACCATTCATAGATGACGTTCATGTGATAAAAGAAACACGTCAAACATGAATATATATAAAAAAATAAAATGGTACAGGGTCTCACATGCTCTCTATCAGAAGTTGAAACTGATTAAGAATGGAGCAGTGCTAACTATCCACGGGGAGATAGTATCCAAACCCCGAGAGAAAATGACTCAACTCTTCTGGAAGATCAACACGAATAGGGAGATGTGTTCCTAAATGGGTTTCAGTTTGATGAGGCTCAGTGTGGATGTTTTGGGTCTCACGTGGGATGCACCAGATATCTATTATTTTTAAAATAATATTCTTTTTCTTTTTAAAACAAAAGTCGAAGATATCTAAGCATTCTTTTTAAAAAATAGAATTGCCACTTGGTTTTTAAGAAAAATCAAGAAAAACAAAAAGAAGGTTGCGGGTCTTTTAAATACATAACTAGAGAAAAAGATGGTTCAAGCGCTAAGGTACGAAAATGAAAGGTGTTAGGCACCATTTTCGTCCAACTGTGAGTTTGGCCTTTACTTTGTCAACCTTAGTTCTTGTTGTAGACTTTTTAAAAGTAACATATACAGAACGGGAGATTAAAGAGAGTTCAAACAAAAGCGAATAATGAAACAAAATCCTAACTATGGTTCCTAGGTATTAGGGTTGTTTACTGAAAATCATATTTTTAGTATTTACTTTTATTTTAATAAATTAATTTTTTATTTTAAGAAAATTTTAATGAGCAATGCATGCAATATCATTTCTTTATATTTTATGCATGGATGCCATTTATTATGTATAGTATTTAATTTGGTGTGTAGAGTATAGATTGCACATAGAAGATTATATTTTAGATTCTTGTAAAATATAAGTATTTGTTCACAATTTAGATAGAAATGAACATACCATCGGTACAACTGTAGCACAGAGTTTTGGTTGGCTTGTTTTAGTTACGAGAAACAGATAATAGAATCGTCTATTGTTCAAACTCTCTGTGCTATTACACTTTGTGTATTGAATGTGACACATTTGGGTAATTAATTTTATACTGACTATAGAAATTAATTTACATCCCAAAGTTATTATGAATAGTGCTTATACTCTTAATCATGAAATAATTATTGATTTGCGTATATTTAATATTCGTTATTTTGATTTATTAGAGGGTGCGATCTTATTAGGGTCTATATTTTCGGTGAGTTGAATATGAGTATTATTTATATGGTGACTATTAATTATTGACGGAATCCACGTCTCGAATGGTCGAGATTGACGATATCCTCTGAAGGAAACTTACAAGTTTTGACCGGGCCAAATCTTACAGGTGAATTTGATTATCTAGCGGTCAAATAAGTTAAGTGGAAAGGTTTAAGAAATTTAAAGATACCAATTAAATTAAATTATTAATAATTAAATTTAATTGGCGAGTATTAAATATTTTAACGTGGGGAGATAATTTAAGCATTTAATAACAGGAGCTCAATGCAAGAAGGTCTTGCGATTATGGCTTATAGTGCAATTACAGTTCTTTAGTGGTGTGAACTGTAATTTAATGTTTTATGAAAATTGCAGAAATCACTACAAGATTTTTATAATTATGAAAATCGCTGAGAGGTTTGCTTAATTGCAAAAACTGCTAGATATGTATCTGAGTTACACTAGAAGTCTTAGTCATAATTACTCCACAGGTCCCTGATGTAACCCTATAAATTTGTAGGTAGGTTGAACCAAATTCATAAATTGTCTTCAAGACTAAAGCTGACCCTGTTCTACTGGTACGAGTTCTCGAAGCTCATACTACCTTCGAGGATCGCATAAGAGAATACAATAGAAGGTCTGACGAAAGCATCAACTAGGAATTAAAAATTCTAGTTGGAGAATCGACCAAAAAGGTATTCTTCTAAATTAACTGTAGTTGCACGGGTTTTATTTTGATCGTTCGACATAAAAAAATTTATTTGGAGCCCGTTTCAGCGACTGTCCGTTCATCGAAAATCATTTACAAAAATAATGCTTTTGGCAGTTTTGCCTCCAACAATTGGTATCAGTGCCGTATTATTTTTGGTTTATGATTTATCGAGGGGACGAGTAGATTTAGAACTGTGCTAACTTTATTTTGTAGGCATTCTAATATCGATTTTATGATCATCATATTTTTCATGTTTGATTGAATGGTTTGGATGATGATTTTTTTTAACCACGAGGGTTGATCGTAATAGATTAAAATTTTTTTAGACCGAATATGAGTCTACGGGATATAAGTTTTTGATATAATAGCTATTATTTGTTTTTAAATATCAGTTTAGAATATTTAAGACCAGATTAAATATCTAAGAGCATGAAGAACATGCAGCGGCACTGGCGGTGGTTTCGAATTTTACAAGCCACGAATCGCGGTAATTTTTAACGATTTTAAAATAAATTTTTTGGGGAGTTTTTGTAGAATTTATTCATTAAAAATAGATACAAAAATATGTCAAAAAGTGCCGTAAAAATTGACAAAAATAGTCTACCACCGGCAGCTTTGCTGGTGGCAGTTCGGGACTCGCTTTGAAAATTTTTTGGGACATTTTTCGGACTATTTTTTGAGTAGTTTTTTATGTATAAAATAGCTGTAAACATACATTATAATACTGTCCAAAAATCATAAAAAAATTAGGCCAAAAATAGTGGAAAAAAGCAGCGGCGGTAGTAGCTAGTGACGGCGGCACCAGTGGCCCTTTGGGGCTATTTTCATAGCCTTTTCGGGCTGTTTCCGAGGCATTCTTCGAAACATCATGTTTCTAGATACTAGTGCTATTTTTTCAAAAAAAGAGAGAGCAAAATAGCACCGAAAAAAGCTCAAATGGGCGGCTGAAGTGGGTGGTAGCTCATGGTAGCGGCGGCGGTGGCTTTGGGCTATTTCGATGGCCATTTTTGGAACTATTTTTGGTCTATTTTTTGATAAAAAAACTACTTTTCAAGAGTTATTTTTCAAAAAATATGGCATAAAAATGGTGCTAAGGAGAGGCGGCAAAAGCCGCCTGAAGGTGCATTGTGGCGCCGGCGGTGGTGGTGCTGTCTGGGCTATCTTCAATTGAGATATTCTGATATGCTTTGATACTAAAGTGATATATTTGTATATCACAGTGTATTATAGGATTCTGATACAATCGGGATACAAGAAGCTGACTCGAACAAGGATTATTACAGCTTATTTTCAACAAGAGATTAGAACTCTTCAGAGTTTCGTATTGATCATAAAATTAGGATATATACATATATATTGCATTTACATTCATATAAACTGCGTGGATGATGCATATCTATTTTATATTTTCTTGTTAATTTAATTAATTCAAAAAATTTGATTTTAATTAAATATTTTGTAAAAAAAAATAAAATTAAGTTTTTTTAATTAAATGAAATTTTTTTAGATATTTTATTTTTATAAAATATCACGTTTGAGATGAAAAATTTATAAAATTGAATATCTTGAAAAAACGTGAAAACTAATTTTGAATTTTAAATTAATTAAATAAAAAATATTTAATCTACATAAATTATTATTTTTCAAAAAATGTGTAATAAAAAATAAAATAATTAAATACCATTTAATTACTACCTTAGCTGAAAAGCTAAAGAAAAAAATGTGCATTTATTGAATTTAATTCTTTCTGTTTGTGTGATTTTTGAAATTAATAAATTTATTCTAATTAAATGGATTTTTATAATTCTCAAAAATATTTTTAAAATCTAAATAGAAGAGAAAATTTATTCACAGATAAATCCCGTTATTTTCATCACCAGTTTGTAGGCGATGTAATTAAATTCTGCGTGCTGGCAATAAGGCATTCCTCCCCATCGGACATATTAATTGCGGTATTGCCAGTTCAAACCGCCTTTAGGGATAATTGTGGATAATTGTTAGTGTAGATCACTTATTCATCTGAATGGCTCATTGTAAAGTGATTGATTTGGGATTAGGTGATAGTTAACATTTAGCTGTATATAATAGTATTCTCTCCATCTGAGTGGGGGAGGTTGTAGGGACTCGGCCCCTTGTTATTTTTTTGTGGTAACGACAAACGAGTATGTTATGTCCGATGGAAATGTTTGTGAGTGTAGATCTTGCATAAGAATTAATTCTTGAGCTTGTGTATGTTTGTTAACAATAGTTAAGTGTGGGCTTATGCATCAGAATGTTGTTGAGAAGTGTTTGTTGTGTAGTTGGTTTAGTTTTAGCCTGTGCAGGTCAGGGTTCCTGCCCAATTTGACCGCTCGAGTGGAGGGTAGGCCGCTCAAGCGGACAGATGGTCGAGAGGTCTTGAGTGAGGGGACCGCTTGAGCGGTGGGGGTCCGCTCGAGCGAACAGTCGGCGAGAAGACTTTAAATGTCATGATTTTGGCTCTTTCTCTTATTTCTTTCTTCCCTCACTCTCTCTAGAACTGAAAGGAGGAGCTAGGGTTTAGGTTTGGAGGCTTGTTAGAGCTCTCTTGACATCTCTCGATGAGTTTTCTTGCTTTTCTCTCGGTGGCTCAACCGTTGGAGGCTCGGTCTCGGCGTTGGAGACTCTTTCCTCATCTCTCGATTGGAGGATCACGTGTGGGGCTTGTTAGGGTGTCCTCCTCGGTTTTAAAGCTTCATAAAGGTAGGATCCACGACTATCCATGAATATCCATGTGATATATGTTGTATTTTCAAATGTATGAACATAAAGCATGAAAATGGTGTTGTTAAAGCCTTAGGTTAGAGTTTGATGGTAATGAAGGCAAAATCTTAGACCTATAGATGATTTAACTTGATTCTATCTTTACGTTGTCATTGAATATGATTGAATTTGAAAAAAAATGTTGAGCTAGGATTTTGAATTGAGTTAAAATCATGGAAATTTGGGGGTTTTGGGGTTGAGGGACGCATATGTTGAAATTAATGTAGTTTTTGGGTAAATTGTAGTTTGGGATAACCTATTATACTTATATCTCATAAGTTGTGTGGCACATGTTAGTGTCGGGTGTGAAAATTTGGGATTTTAATGTAAAATCAGAAATTACATGTAATGATATGGGTTGGGTGAGAGGAACCGGGTTGACGGTTGGACTCGTGTTGATTGTTAAAGAAATGAAGCAAGTAAATGATTAAAGTACCATGTGATGAAATTGAATGATTAAGTTTAGGCACGAGTTACTCTTTGGCGAAAGACTGAAAACATGTGTAATGTAAGGTAGGCCCTTCCTCCGGGTTAATTCCCATAAAAGCGTGTTCTTGAGCGGCCCACCCATCGATGTTTCCAAGGGAAATTGAAAATGTGTGCTCTTCATGTCGGGCTATAGAATGGATATTTATCCCTCGGCCCTCACGTGGATCGGTGGCAATAAATACACCTGAATCTATAGGCACTGGCCGACCGTGGTACTTGAATGAATTGATGAAATAATTGGGTTAGTAAAACCTTAACTAGATGAAATGATGGAATGTGAAAAAGCGTTGAATGGGTTGAGAATGACAAAATGATGGAGTATAATGGTTAATTTCACCAAAACTATGAAGTATGGAATGATATTCCTTTTACACAAAACTTGGTTGTGTATTTGGAATTTGATTTGGGACAAATGATGTGTTTTTTGGTTAACCTTATATGTGCATCCCTCATAGCCATCTTCGCATGTCATGCATATGTTCATGGTTAGTCTTTTTCCTATGAGTTTCGACTCATGTTGTTTAACAACATTTCAGATAATAGCGAGAAGAAAGTTTTGGACTGAGATGACAGTCACCAGACCCCTTTTGGGTAGTTGATACGATTACATGCTTATTTGTATCACCTTTTGAGAAAGGAAATTGGAAATTGGAAATTGTTATAATTGTAATTCTTCTTGGATAATTGTTTTGTGGGTTGGAGTAACCCTTTGTAAGACCCTAATGTCATGTTCACATATTTCGTATGCATGTGAGGCCGTTAAACTCGTACTTTGGATCGGATCTCCTGATTTTTTTGGGATGAAATATTATAGTTTCAAATGTTGAAATTTCAAGTTTTCAGGTTAAAATGGACTTGTTTTATTTTCAAATGCTTGTTTTACTTATATTTCAACCTCTCAAAAAGTATGTTTGAGACTTGTGATAATCAAATGTTTTCCAAACATAGAAATTTTTTGAGGATTTTAGCCAGGATGCTCTCGGGTGCCTCACCGCTCGAGTGGTGGAGGGCCCGCTCGAGCGGACTCCGCAGGGTAATTTTTCATCAAAAATTGTTTTAGAACTGGGTTTTTCCTAAATATATTCCACCTACCTTCTGGGTTATCGGTTGACTGTTTTCAAGAATTGTGTTTAAAACGGAATGGTCACCTTTATTGGAGAATTTTCCTATCTTCTCTGTGTTTTTATTATTTCGAAATCAGGGTGTTACAAATTGGCATCAGAGTTGTGGGTTCGAATACCTAGGAACCGTGGGGGTGGTTGATCCTTTGCGTGAGAGTTTGCATTGATGTGTGACATTCATGACTTGATGTGCTAGCATGAAGCATCTTGTGTAACTTGACATTTGCATGCTATGTGGTGTTTGGGCATGGAGGTTGGGCTTTTAGGATGATATGTTTGGCCCTTGGGCGACTAGTCGACTGGTTTGGGGTTCGAGTTAAAAAGGCGTTTGACTGATGTCCATTCTTACCAGAAATCCAAACCAGTTAGCTGGATTGACATGTCATTCCGACTAGTTCCCCCTCGTTATGTGTTGCATAAGGTGCATTGACACGATGATTCGTGTGATGTGATGTCTTAATTGGAGAGTGATGTTATCTGTGGGAGATGAGTTCTTGTGAGCTTGTGTTGATATATCTCTTTGTTCTTTCTTATTCATAGAGTGATGATGCCGAGACATGGTAGGGGCCGAGGTCGTGCATATGCCTAGGTTTCGGAAGAAGGGGATGTTCATGCCCCGTAAGGACAAGTGGGTGGTGTTGAGGTTGTATAAGAGATGCTTGCTACGATGAGAGCGATGGCCGAGGTAACTACAACTGGAGTGAGGGTTCTTGAGCTAAGGGCCTTTGTAGTGATGTGGAAATTTCGATGGTTGGATCCTCCAACCTTTCTTTGGGAAGCCGGACCCCAAGGTTGCTACCGAGTGGTTGAAAGTAACCACAATGATCTTAGACACTCTGGAGATTGGGGGGAATGAGTTACACATTAGGTTGGCGGCGTTCCAACTTCAGGAGGATGTGAGAGAATGGTGGAAGATTGCTACCATAGATGGCACGTGGGCTGTTTTTACTAGGGTCTTTTTGGAAAAGTATTTTTTGGGTTCTTTAGGGGATACGTATCGGGAGGAGTTTCTCTCCCTTATTTAAGGTAATCTTACCGTGATCTAGTATGAGGCTAAGTTCGCGAATCTGTCGTGGTTTGCACTCGAGATGGTGTCAATGGAGGAGTTGCGCACCAAAAGGTTTAAAAGGGGCCTTTGACCTTAGATTAAGGACAAGATTGCAACGTTGGCTTTTTGAGTCTACATTGAGATTGTGGAAGCCGTTATCCGAGTAGAGAATGCCATGGCAGAGAGCCGTAAGATTAGGGAGAGCAAGTCACATCAGGTGGCTTTCGGTGCTCAGTTTAGAGGGTGCCAGGTGAAAAGGCAGAAATTGGGATGGTCATGTTCTTATCCCACGGGGTCTTAACCCCAGCAACGGTCGGCACCCGCACCATCTATGGGTTCATCAAGGCATTGTAAACGTTAGGAGATGGCATGCTACACCTACAAGTGACCAGGGCACCGTGCTAGGGACTGCCCGAAGGGTGAACAACAGCAGCAACACTAGAGTCAAATTCAGGGGATGACTCCATTCTTATGTTTTTAGTGTGGCCAGATAGGTCACTTACGAAGAGATTTCCCTTAGGGAGGGAGTATTCAGGGTACTACTGGAGCACATCAGGTGCACGCGTCGTAGGGGCGACAGGGGTATGGTCAGTCGCAATAGCATTCAAGAGTGCAGTTAGTGAGGATAGCATGAGGAGCTACTTCAGCTCAGTAAATGAGGCAGCTAGGGACTAGGGGCAGCGGAAGACAGAATTAGGGGAACCAAGGGCGAGTGCATGCTCTCATGGAGCCCAGTACGTCAGTAGCACCTGTCGCACCGGCTACCGTAGCCAGTCCTTCGATCATACGAGGTATATTCTTAGTGCACCATTCTTGGGCCAGTGGTCTCGTTGAGCATCGCATTCTTTCATCTCATCCATATTCGCATCTGTATTGGGGTTAGAGATAGACGTGTTGGGTAGTGCCTTGTGTGTAGAGTCGCCGATGGGTGAGACTATCATGTTAAAATGCGTCAATAGGGCTTGTGAGATGAAGATTGCCGACCACCACTTGGTATTTGATTTTATTGTGCTCGATATGACCTCGTTTGATATCATCATGAGGATGGATTGTTTGACCACCTTTTGCGCCTTCATTGATTATGTTTGACGATGGGTGTTTGTTTACACACCAGAGGGAGACTTCCTTTATTTTGTGGGTGATTGGGACAACGGTTTAGCACCTAGGTCCCTTAGTGTGTGGAGCAATGATAGCCTTAGCTGCCTTTTCTCGGTCTTTTCGATGAGTGAGATTGATTCTACTCAGGGAGAGCTTCCTCCCGTTGTCTGTGAGTTTCCAGATGTGTTTTCGAGTGATTTGTTTAAACTTCCGCCATGGTGGGAAGTCGAGTTTTTCATCTGCCCCCATTTTAATGCCTTCATACTGATTTTCACCAGCTGAGCTGAGAGAGTTGAAAGTGCAGGTCCTGGAGTTGTTAGATAAGGGGTTCATCTGCCCTAGTATGTCTCCTTGGGAAGCTCTGTTGTTGTTTGCAAAGAAAACGGATGGGTCCTTATGTCATTGTATAGATTATCTTAAGTTGAACCACGTGACCGTTAAAAACAAGTATCCTTTGCCTCGTATTGATGATTTGTTTGACCAATTGAGAGGTTCGTGTTGTTTCTCAAAGATCGGCTTGAGATTGGGTTACCACCAGCTGCGGGTCAGGGAGGAAGACATTTCGAAGATGGCTTTTCGTACCCGTTATGGACATTTTGAGTTTTTGGTCATGCATTTGGGACTGACTAACGCACCTGTAATGTTCATGGACCTTATGAACCGTATCTTTCACTCTTACCTTGATTGATTTGTAGTAGTGTTCGTGGATGACAGCTTGATTTACTCATCATCATCGGAGGAACACGAGGAGCGTCTTCGGAATGCCTTACAATTGTTGCTAGAACATTAATTATATGCTAAGTATGACAAATGTGAGTTTTGGTTACCCGAGGTAAAGTTTTTGGGCCATGTAGTTTCGAGAGATGGGGTGGTAGTGAATTCATCTAAGATCGAAGCTATAATGGAGTGGAAAAGACCAAAAATGTGTTCGAGATACGGAGCTTCTTGGAATTGGCAGGTTACTACCACCAGTTTGTAAAGGACTTCTCTAGGCTTATAGCGCCTATGACCCACCTTACACAAAAAGGAATTAAGCTCTTATGGAATGATAGCTATGAGCTCACCTTTTAGACATAGAAGACAAGGTTGACCAGTGTGCCTATTCTGATTGTACCAGAAAGAGGACTTGGTTTTGCCGTTTATTGTAATGTGTCACACGAGGGGTTGGGTTGTGTGTTAATGCAACTTGAAGAGATAGTGGCCAATGGGTCGAGACTGTCACGCCCCAAACCCTGGGCCACGTGAAACACCCACAAATAACCAACCCGAGAATACACTTTCAAAGATAAAACATACATGCATTGTATATAAACGCCAAACGGCATACATTACAAGGCTCCAACTTCGAGAAACATGTATTAAGAATATATGATACATATAAAAACAAAAAGGAAGACTATAACTCTTCTACCTCTCCAGCACCTCCAGATCAACCAGCGGGATCGATACCTAAAGAAAAGCAAATCTCACGTCGTGAGCCAAGGCTCAGCAGAAACTAAACAGGTATGCAGTATAAGATAAACATGCTAGGAAAATCGTAGTGCAGTTTTATACTCTCTTTCAAGCCTGAAAAACGATTTCACATGCAAGGGAAAGTGAGGATACAAACTATGTTTTGACTCACTCACAGGAGTCTTGAAAATAGTTGAAAAAGGGTTTTTAGATCGTGATTCACATGACTCCTAAAAATAATTTAAAAGCTGGTCCATCCGTCCCATAATGTAATTCATGCAATTCATGTACCTTCTAGGATTTTCACCGATGGACCGCAGCCCCCGTCAATGCAATGCACACAACCCATGTAACACACACAACGCACGCAACCCGTGCAGCACACACACGTTCACGGATTTTCACCGGAGGACCACAGCCCTCGTCAATATACCTTGACGGATTGAAACCGATGGACCTCAGCCCTACCATACACATTTACGGACTATCATGGAAGGACCGTAGCCCTAGCCTTCACGGACTTTAATTGAAGGACCGCAGCCCTAACCTTTACGAACTTTCACCGAGGGACCGCAACCCTATCGAATGCACCGTCAGCCAGAGCTAACATTTACCGAACCACATGGTCATCTATCTCATTCCATATACCCATGCATAACCTAATCAGGATTTAAATGCATAAAACCACATACTATCACTATGTTACACAAACCACGTCACATGCTACATATGCGACTCACACAACACTTGGAACTCATGCAACATGCATCACATGTATCCGTTCCTCAGAACCCACATATGCATGCCTATAAAATCTCTGAGTTTTAAAGCATAAACCACGTTACACGTAACGATATCAAAACTATGTAATTCACTTACACATTCCTTGCATAATAAACCACAGTTATAAATGCATAAAGCCAACTATAAGCGTACATAGCCGTATAACCTCAAACCGTGACATCACCCGCCACAAAACCTGATATCCACTCACAGGGACAACCGGTAACCCACACAACCAAGCCTAACAGGAAGGCTACACTAAACCCCCCAAACCATAAAGTCACACGAACACCACCCTTATTCCTCAAAGAGACCACAGGCCTAAACACGCCCCACAACCAACGATGTATAAGCACTGCGCACATAACCGTGTCCCAATAACCCACATCTAATCATGCTTGCCACTACTGAGGACGACACCTACACAACACCCGAGATTACAACACGATACCCAAACCCACCGCACAACCAACCGAACCCCAAAAGGCATCGAACAGTATTTCAATTGACTAACCCATAATCAATCAATTGAATACTGTAAGAAACCAATTGGAAACCAAGAAACCAACTCGAACCACAAACACAGCACCCCAGCACTTCAGTTGATTGGACCCAACCCCCAGTTGACTGAACAACACACAGGAAACCACGAAAAACGCCTCAAAGCACTATCCAGTCAACTGACCCTTGAGGTCCAGTCGATCGAACTCATGAACCAAGATCCAGTTGACTGAATTGGGGCGAACACCATTTCTGAGCTACTCGTTCCAGTCTCCAAACCTCAAATCAACACCTCCGAACACTAATTCAACACCCTCGGACATCCACACGCCCAAGCTAAACACCAAACCCTCAAAAGAAACTCTCGAAACACGATTTCATCCACCAAAATCGACATAAAACCGGTTTTAAACCCAAAAATCCAACTTTTACAGAAAATTAGATCTACAGCTATCCGACCGGTAAAATTACACCCGATTACACATAGCATCCTTATAAAATATACAGATCTAGAATCCTATCTCGATGAGTTAAAAACTCCACATCTCGAACCACGTGCAAAATTGAGCCTCGCTAGAATAGAATTCTGACCGGATGGTTGCGTAGACCACGGCGCCTAAAGTAAGGATCCGCTGTTGGATCGTTAAAAATCGAGCCTCGGGCCCCTGAGAACTTAGAGAGAAGGCAGAAAGAAAATTGGAAGCTTGTTGGAGTAGTTTTTTAGAAAATATCTTTATGAAAATATCTAACTCTAGATATTTATAGGCCTCCAAAATATTTTTTTTTAAAATTTTTTGAAATTCGCACCACAATGGCCCACAGCCCTAGGGACGTACCCCGCATGCATATCTAATCCCGATCATGCATCAAAAGCAATAAAAATATGTTCAAACAAAAATACATAACGCGAGTCCGAAAACACCAAAAAAAAAACGAGTCAGGGTTTCACAACTCTACCCCCTTAAAGGAATTTCGCCCCTGAAATTTAACTCAAGGTTAAAACAACAAACCGTCGATCGCAATGGACACATGCATACGAGATGGTCAGCCCAACCATTCCTAGGATATGGTCAAACAAGGTCAGGCATCTTAACCAATGGCCAACTATCTCAAAGACACGGGATTTACAACTCACCCCAACCTTACAACCTCACCCACCGCAGCCTCAACACAGCACACCATGCCCGGAATCCATCACCAACTCCCAAACGGATGTAACAAGGAAACTGGCCCAAAGCCAACAGACTCATAAAGTACCGCTGCTCGGTGAAGGCATATCTGCATCCTCTGGCACGACCGGTGCCCTGGAAGCGATGAGGGAATATGCTCGGGGCAATCCCACTCTGGCATGTCACCAGAACTCGGCACTATCGGTTACCGCACCGACTGAACTGAAGTACTCCCACTACCATTTGGGAAGTCTGAACCGCTGGATGCTGCTGTCAATCATGCGCATACGAGCCCTCTGGTGTGCTCACTGTACTCGGCGCACTGTCTCTCTAGGGACAGTTCCTGCGAACATGTCCAGGCTGGCCACATCCATAGAAAATCTGTAACTCTCTCCCCTGTGACTGAACCCATGAACCCTAAAATTGCCTCGGCTACGGGCACTTTAACACACGATGCCCCGACTGCCTACACTGATAGCAAATCAACTCCCTCTACTCTGATCTCCCAGATGAAGCCACTGATGGTGCTGGTGCAGAGAACTGCTGTGGTAACCCATATGAGTGAAAGCTAGGACCAGAGGACCTCTGCCTCTTGCTGGAACTCCCACCAATCTGTACCTCTATCCCACTCTGAGGTGTCCTGGCTTCCCTGGAAGCTCGAATCTCAGTCATGGTGTTCTCCACCCTCGCTGCTGTCTCCACCAGCTCTGTGAAGACACGAAGTCCCAATGCAACCACACGCTCAAACCTCATAGATCACAGCTCGTCTGTGATCACCAACTCTGGAGCAAACCGGGATAAGTTCATAAACCTGGCCTCATACTGCATGACGTCCATCGCCCCCTGGGTAAGAGTGTAGAACTCCTCCCTGTACAAATCCCTCTTCGAAGCCAGGAAGTATTTCTCCAGAAACACTCCTGTAAAGGCTGCCCATGTGACCTCCATTTTGGTTCTGGCATTTCTCTTCCACGCGTGAGCATTACCTTTCAGCTGAAAAGCAGCAAAAGAAACCCGTAACTCATCCTCCACAATCTGCAATGTGTCTAGGATTCGAGTCATCAACTCAAGCCACTCTGTCACCACAATAGGATCAGGATCCCCAGCAAAGGTAGGCAGATCCATGCGTCTAAACTCCCACCTCGCTACTATAGCCCTCGCCTCAGGCACTCCCATTCTCTCTCTAATAATCTCACCTCTAACCAACTGCTGGATAGAACCCACCAGCACATGCAACAACTCCGTCGTGTCGATCGGTCCCAAGGGAGCATTGGCATCCCCAGCATCAGGGATAGGAATATCCCCTTGTCCAACCGCATGGCCACAGCCTTGACCACGACCTTGCCCTCTCCTCGTTGACATCACGCCTATATGAAAAAAGATAGGACATAAGATGCAGCACATAACATAAACCACATAAGCATGCTAACACATAAGCACATAGGTTCATGCTAAACAAAACCATATATACCAAGGAGAACCAACAAGAATGACACGTCAATCTAGATAACCTACTCAGATTCCCAACTTGAAATCACGCAAGCTAAATGCGTTTCTAACTTGGCTCCCAAGTTTGTTAATCCAAATGCCCAAAGGCAGGACTAATCAATCCCACAGTTCAACCTCCATGCTCACATATACACATCATTCACGTACGACCCGTATGCTATCACATTTATGTTATCAAAATATCTAAACACATGCAGTCAAGCACACGATGATGCAACCTCTTTCCACGACACTTAGGTATTCCGACCCAGAACTCTGATACCAAGTTGTGACGCCCCAAAATCCGGGCCACGTGAAACACCCACAAACAACCAACCAGAGAATACAAACGGCATTGTATAGAAATGCCAAACGGCATACATTACAAGGCTCCAACGCCGAGAAACATATATTAAGCATACATGATACAAATAGAAACAAAAAGGAAGACTATAACTCTATCACTTCTTCAGCACCTCCAGACCAACCATCGTGACCGGTACCTAAAGAAAAGCAAATCCCACGTCGTGAGCCAAGGCTCAGTAGAAACTAGGTAGGCATGCAGTATAAGATAAACATGCTATGAAAATCGTAGTGCAGTTTTAGACTCTCTTTCAAGCCTGAAAAACGATTTCACATGTAAGGGAAAGCGAGGATACAATCCATGTTTTGACTCACTCACATGAGCCTTGAAAATAGTTGAAAAAGGATTTTTAGATGGCGATTCACACGACTCTTAAAAATAATTTAAAAACTCGTCTATTCGTCCCACAATGCAATTCATGCATTCCATATACCTTCTCAAATTTTCACCGATGGACCGTAGCCCCCGTCAATGCAACGCACACAACCCGTGCAACACACACAACGCACGCAACCCGTGCAGCACATACAATGCACGCAACCCGTGTAGCACACACACCTTCACGGACTTTCACTGTAGGACCACAGCCCTCATCAATGTACCTTTACGAATTGAAACTGAAGGATCTTAACCTTTCCATACACCTTTACGGACTATCACTAAATGACCGCAGCCCTAACCTTCACGGACTTTAACCGAAGGACCGCAGCCCTAACCTTTACAGACTTTCACCGAGGGACTGCAGCCCTATCGAATGCACCGTCAGCCAGAGCTAACATTTACTGAACCACATGTTCATCTATCTCATTTCATATACCCATGCGTAACCTAATTAGGATTTAAATGCATAAAATCACGTATTGTCACTACGTTACATAAACCACGTCACATGCTACACATGCGACTCACACAACACTTGCAACTCATGCAACATGCATCACATGTCTCCGTTCCTTAGATCCCACATATACATGCCTATAAAACCTGAGTTTTAAAGTATAAACCACGTTACACGTAATGATATCAAAACCATGTAATTCACTTACATATTCCATGCATAATAAACCAAAGTTATAAATGCATAAAGCCAACTATAAGCGCACATAGCGGTATAACCTAAAATCGTGACATCACCCGCCACAAAACCCGACATCCACACACAGGGACAACCGGCAACCCACACAACCAAGCCTAACAGGAAGGCTAAACTAAACCCCCTAAACCATGAAGTCACACGAACACCACCCTTATTCCTCAAAGGGATCACGGGCCTAAACAAGCCCCACCACCAACGATGTACAAGCACCGCGCACAAAACCGTGTCCCAATAACCCACATCTAACCATACATGCCACCCCCGAGGACGACACCTACACAACACCCAGGATTACAACACGATACCCGAACCCATCGCACAACGAACCGAACCCCAAAAGGCATCGAATAGTATTTCAATTCACTAACCCCATAATCAATCAATTAAATACCGTAAGAAACCAATTGGAAACCAAGAAACCAACCCAAACCACAAACACATCACCCCAGCACTTCTGTCGACTGGACCCAACCCTTAGTCGACTGAACAACACACTAGAAATCACGAAAAACACCTCAAAGCACTGTCCAGTCGACTGACCCTCGAGTTCCAGTCGACCAAACTCAAGAACCAAGATTCAGTCGACTGAACTGGGGCGAACACCGTTTTTGAGCTACAGGTTCCAGCCTCCAGACCTCAAATCAACACCTCCAAACACTGATTCAACACCCTCAGACATCCACACGCCCAAGCCAAACACCAAACCGTCGAAAGAAACTCTTGAAACACGATTTCATCCACTGAAATTGACATAAAATCGATTTTAAACCCAAAATCCCAACTTTTACTGAAAATCATATCTACAGCTATCCGACCGATAAAATTACACCCGATTACACATAGAATCGTTATAAAACATACGGGTATAGAATCCTATCTCGGTGAGTTAAAAACTCAATGCCTCGAACCACGTGCAAAATTGAGCCTCGTCGGAATAAAATTCTGATCAAATGGTTGCGTAGACCACGATTCTAAAAGTAAGGATCCGTTGTTAGATACAGATACCTACAGGCAGTTTATGCAATTATGGAAAGACGCAGTGATTTTTGCAATTTTCATAAATCACTGAATTACAGTTTACACCACTAAAGAATTATAATTGTACTCTGACCTATAATCTCAAGACCTTCTTGCATTGAGCTCCTGTTATTAAATGCTTACCATTTCTCCCCATGTTAAGATTTTCGATACCCGCCAATTGAATTTAATTACTAACAATTTAATTTAATCGACATCTTGATAATTCTTAAACCCTTCCGCTTAACTTATTTGACTGCCGGATAATTAAATCCACCTGCAGGGTTTGGCCCGGTTAAAACTTATAAGCATCTTTCAGGGGGTATCGTCAATCCCGGTCTTTCGAGACGTGGATTCCGTCAATAATTAATATTTTTCATATAAATAATATCGCTATCCAACTCACCGAGAATATAGGCCCATATAAGATCGCACCCTCTAATGAATCAAAACAACGAATATTAAATATATGCAAATCAATAATTATTTCAGGATTAAAAGGATAAGAAATATTCATAATAACCTTGGGGTGTGAATTAATTTATATAGTCAGTAGTCAGTATAAAATTAATTTCTCCAAATGTCTTGTTCAATACACACAAAGTGTACTGGCACAAAGAGTCGGAACAATAGACGGCGCTATTATCTATTCTCCATAACCAAGACAGGCCTACTAAAACTTTGTGCCATAGTCGTAATGATAGTATGTCCATTTCCATCTAAACTGTGAACATAAAACTTATATTTTGCAAGAACCTAAAATTTGGTCTTCTGTGTGTAACCCGTACTCTACACACCAGATTAAATACTATACTGAATATTGGACATCCATGCATAACAAAGAAAAGATATGCATACATTGCTCATAAAGATTCTCATAAAATAGAAAATTAATTTTATTAAAATTAAATTAAATTCTAAAAATATGGTTTTCAGGATACCAACCCTAACAATCCCAGCCTCACAACCTCACCAACCGCTACCTCAACACAGCACACCATCCATGGAATCCATCACCAACTCCCAAACGGATGCAACAAGGAAACTGGCCCAAAGCCTGCAGACTCAGAAAGTACCTCTGCTCGCTGAAGGCATATCTGCATCCTCCGGCACGACCGATGCCCTGAAAGCTTTGAGGGAATACGGTCGGGGAAATTCGACTCTGGCCTGTCCACCAGAACTCGGCGCTGTCGGTTGCCGCACCGATTGAACTGAAGTACTCCCACCTGCCATTCGAAAAGTCTAAACCGCTGGATGCTGCTGTCAATCCTGCATATATGAGCCCTCTGGTGTGCTCATTGTACTCGGCATACTGTCTCTCTGGGGACAGTTCCTGCGAACATGTCCAGGCTGGCCACATCCATAGCAAATCTATAACTCTCTCCCTTGTGACTGTATACATGAACCCGGAGACTGCCTCAGCTGCGAGCACTCTGACACACGATGCCCCGGCTGCCTACACTGATAGCAAATCAACTCCCTCTACTCTGACCACCCAGATGAAGCCACTGATTGTGTTGGTGCAGAGAACTGTTGTGGTAACCGAAATGGGTGAAAGCTAAGACAAGAGGACTTCTGCCTCTTGTTGGAACGCCCACCAGTCTGTACCTCTGTCCCACCCTGAGGTGTCCTGGCTTCCTTGGAAGCTTGAATCTCAGTCATGGTGTTCTCCACCCTCGCTACTGCCTCCACCATCTCTGTGAAGACATGAAGTCCCAATGCAACCTCACACTTCCTAATCATCGGCCTCAAGCCCCACTCAAACCTCATAGATTGCAGCTCATTTGTGCTCACCAACTCTAGAGCAAACCTGGACAAGCTCATAAACCTGGCCTCGTACTGCATGACGTCCATCGCCCCTGGGTAAGAGTGTAGAACTCCTCCCTGTACAAATCCCTCCTCGAAGTCGAGAAGTATTTCTCTAGAAACACTCCTGTAAAGGTTGCCCATGTGACCTCCACTGTGGTCTTGGCATATCTCCACCATGCGTGAGCATTACCTCTTAGCTGAAAAGCAGCAAAAGAAACTCGTAACTCATCCTCCACAATCTGCAATGTGTCCAGGATCCGAGTCACCCACTCAAGCCACTCTGTTGCCATAATAGGATTAGGACCCCAGCAAAGGTAGGCAGATCAATGCGTCTGAACTCCCGCATCACTACTGTAGCCCTCGCCTCAGGTACTCCCTCTCTCTCTAACAATCTCACCTCTAACCAACTACTGGATAGAACCCACCAGCATACGCAACAACTCCGTCGCGTCCATTGGTCCCAATGGAGCATTGGCATCCCCAACATCAAGGATAGGAATATCCCCTTGGCCAACCGCATGACCACGGCCTCGCCCTCTCCTCGTCGACATCACGTCTATATGAAAAAAGATAGGACATAAGATGCAGCACATAGCATAAATCACATAAGCATGTTAACACATAAGCGCATAGGTTCATGCTAAACAAAACCTCATATATCGAGGAGAACCAACAAGAATGACACGTCAATCTGGATAACCTATTTAGATTCTTAGCTAGAAATCACGTCAGCTAAATGCGTTTCTAACTTTGCTCCCAAGTTTGTTAATCCAAACGCCCAAATGTAGGACTAATCAATCCCACAGTTCAAACTCCATGCTCACATATACACATCATTCACGTACGATCCGCATGCTATCACATTCACGTTATCAAAACATTTTAAGCACAGGCAATCAACCTCACGTGGTGATGCAACCTCTTTCCACGGCTCTTAGGTATTCGAACCTAGAGCTCTGATACCAAGTTGTCATGCCCCAAACTCTGTGCCACGTGAAACACCCACAAACAACCAATCCGAGAATACACTTTCAAAGATAAAACATACATGCATTGTATAGACACGCTAAACGACATACATTACAAGGCTCCAATGCTGAGAAACATATATTAAGCATACATGATACTGATAGAAACAAAAAGGAAGATTATAACTCTTCTACCTCTCCAGCACGCCCAGATCAACCAGCGTGACCGGTACCTAATGCAAAGAAAATTCCACATCGTGAGCCAAGGCTAAGTAGAAATTAAACAGGCATGCAGTATAAGATAAACATGCTAGGAAAATTATAGTGTAGTTTTAGACTCTCTTTCAAGCCTGAAAAATGATTTCACGTGCAAGGGAAAGCGAGGATACAAACCATGTTTTGACTCACTCACAGGAGCCTTGAAAATAGTTGAAAAGCGGTTTTTAAATCGCAATTCACACGACTCTTAAAAATAATTTTAAAACTGGTTTATCTATCCCATAATGAAATTCATGTAATCCATGTACCTTCTCAAATTTTTACCGATGGCTCACAGCACACACAACGTACGTAACCCCTGCAGCACACACAACGCACGCAACCCGTGCAGCACACACACCTTCACGGACTTTCACCGTAGGACCACAGCCCTCGTCAATGTACCTTTACGGACAAAAATCGAAGGAACTCAACCCTACCATACACTTTTACAGACTATCACTGAAGGACCGCAGCTCTAATCTTCATGGACTTTAACCGAAGGATCGCAGCCCTAACCTTTACAAACTTTTACCAAGGGACCGCAGCCCTATCGAATGCACCGTCAGCTAGAGCCAACATTTACCGAACCACATGTTCATCTTCTCATTCCATATACCCATGCATAACCTAATCAGGATTTAAATGCATAAAATCAGGTATTGCTACTATGTTACACAAACCACATCATATGCTGCACACGCGACTCATACAACACTTGCCACTTATGCAACATGCATCACATGTATCAATTCCTCAGAACCCATATATACATGCCTATAAAACCTAAGTTTTAAAGCATAAACCACGTTACACGTAACGATATCAAAACCATGTAATTCACTTACATATTTCATACATAATAAATCACAGTTATAAACGCATAAAGCCAACTATAAGCACACATAGCCGTATAACCTCAAATCGTGACATCACCCGCCACAAAACCTGACATCCACTCATAGGGACAACCGGAAACCCACACAACCAAGCCTAACAGGAAGGCTACACTAAACCCCTCAAACCATGAAGTCACACGAACACCACCCTTATTCCTCAAAGGGACCGCAGGCCTAAACACGCCCCACAACCAACAATGTACAAGCACCGCGCATATAACCGTGTCCCAAAAACCCGCATCTAACCATGCATGCCACCCCCGAGGACAATACCCGAACCCACCGCACAACCAACCGAACCCCAAAAGGCATCGAACAATATTTTAATTAACTAACCCCATAATCAATCAATTGAATACCATAAGAAACCAATTGAAAACCAAGAAACCAACCCAAACCACAAACACAACACCTCAGCACTGAATAACACATTGAAAACCACAAAAAATGCCTCAAAGCATTGTCTAGTCGACTGACCCTCAAGGTCTAGTTGACCGAACTCAAGAACCAAGATCCAGTCGACTAAACTCATTGGTTCCGTTGACTGAACTGGGGCAAACACCATTTTTGAGCTACGGGTTCCAACCTCAAACCTCAAATTAATAGCTCCAACCACCGATTCAACACCCTCATACATCCACACGCTGAAGCCAAACACCAAACCCTTGAAAGAAACTCTCGAAACACGATTTCATCCACCGAAATTGACATAAAACCGGTTTTAAACCTAAAAACCCAACTTTTACAGAAAATCAAATCTATAGCTATTTGATTGGTAAAATTACACCCGATTATACATAGCATCCTTATAAAATATACAGGTCTAGAATTCTATCTCGGTGAGTTAAAAACTCGATATCTCGAACCAAGTGCAAAATTGAGCCCCATCAGAATAGAATTCTGACCGGATGGTTGCGTAGACCACGACGCTAAAAGCAAGGATCCGTTATCGGATCGTCAAAAATCGAGCCCTGGGCCCCCGAGAACTTAAAGAGAAGGTAGAGAGAAAATAAGAAGCTTGTTGGAGAAGTTTTTTGGAAAATATCTTTATAAAATATCTAACTCCAGATATTTATAGGCCTCTAAAATATTTTTTTTTTTTGAAAAATTTCAAAATTTGCACCACAGCGGCCCATGACCCCAGGAACCTACCCCGCATGCATATCTAACCTCGATCATGCATCAAAAGTAATAAAAATAAACTCAAACAAAAACATGTAACGCACATTTAAAAATGTCAAAAAAAGAAAATGGGTCAGAGTCTCACAGAGACAGTTGAAGGTTCATGAGAAGAACTACCCTACACACTATTTGGAACTCGCAGCAGTAGTCTTTGCTTTAAGGACCTGGAGACACTACCTATGTGGAAAATGCTTCGAAGTATTCTCGGACCATAAGAGTTTGAAGTACTTATTTTTGCAAAAGGCATTGAATTTGTGCCATAGGAGATGGATGGAGTTCTTGGGGGATTATGATTTTGATATACAGTATCATCTAGGCAAGGTCAATGTAGTAGCTAACGCTCTTAGTTGGAAGTCCTTGAGCACGTTAGCATGCGTGGCTGTTAGGGAGCGAAGTATGCTCGGAGAGATCGGAGAGTATGATTTTCATTTGAGGAAGTTTGGTGAGCGTATTACCTTGTTTACGGTGGTTTCTCAACCTACCCTTGTCTACCGTGTTGTTGAAGCACAACGATCGAACGCAGAAAGTTTGATGTTTCGGGAGCGAGTCTTGAATGGCGAGGATGCCAAGAAATGGACTATCCACTCTGATTAGAGCCTAGGTTTGCAGGGAGAATCTTTGTGTGGGAGGCACGTTGTGGAGACGTGCTACATGAGTTTCATCACTCACGCTTGGCAGTGCATCTGGGTGGCACCAAGATGTATCATGACATACGTAGGTAGTTTTGGTGAAGGGGTATGAAGAAGGACATTGCGCTTTTTGTCTCGCGTTGTCTCACCTGTCAATAAGTGAAGGCCGAGTATCAGAGACTAGCGGGTTAGTTGCAATCATTGCCAGTGTCAGAGTGAAAATGGGAGAACATCACCATGGATTTCGTTTTGGGACTTCTGAGGTCGCCGAAGGGGCATGATGCCGTATGGGTTATGGTGGACTGATTGGCCAAGTCGACACATTGTCTACCTGTTCGCATGAAAGACTCAGTCGATAAGCTTAGCAAGCTCTATGTAAGTGAGATTGTTAGACTCCATAGAGTGCCAGTTTCTATCATTTTTGATCGAGATCCTCGTTTCACGTCTTATTTTTGGAAAAATTTACAGTTAGCTATGGGGAGAGCCTCCTTTTTAGTACTGCTTTTTACCCCAAGACGGATGGTCAGTCAGAGCGCACCATCGGATGGTCAGTCGGAGCGCACCATTTAGATACTCGAGGATATGTTACAAGCATGTGTTCTAGGTTTTTGTGGGTCATGGGAGGACCATTTACCGTTGGTGGAATTCGCCTATAACAATAGTTAATAGTCAAGCATTAAGATTGCGCCTTATGAGGTATTGTATGGTAGACCTTGCAGGTCACCCGTTTGTATGACCGATGTTGGTGAAACAGTCGTGTTAGGGCCCGACCTTGTGCGTGAAACTACAGAAAAGATCATCATGATCCGTAAACATTTAGTGACTGCCCAAAATTGTTAGAAGAGTTATGTAGATAAGAGAAGGAGACCATTGGCATTTGAGGTGGGAGACCACATGTTTTTGAAGGTCTCGCCACGAAATGATTTGATGAGATTTGGTAAGTGTGGGAAGTTTTCGCTGCGTTTTATCGGGCCGTTTGAAATCCTTGATAGGATTGGGGAGGTGGCCTATTGCCTAGCTTTGCCACCACAGTTAGCCTCTGTGCACAACATTTTTCACGTATCTATGTTATGTCAGTATGAGCCGGACCTATCCTTTATTTTGGATTGGATGAAGTTGAGGGTAGAGGATGATGTTACCTACGAGGAGAGATCGACGAGAATTCTAGACGCCAAAGAATAAGTCTTACGAGGGAGAACCATTCATTATGTGAAGGTGTTATGTCTTCATTGCGGCGTTAAAGAAGCCACGTGGGAGTGAGAATCGAAAGTTTGCATAAACTACCCCGAGTTGTTTAGTTCTTGATGCGTGTGTGATTTCGAGGATGAAATCTCCTAAGTGAGGGAGCTTGTAGGGACTCGGTCCCTTGCAATTTTCTTGTGGTAATGACAAATGAGTATGTTATGTCCAGTGGAAACGTTTGTGACTATAGATCTTGCATAAGAATTAATTCTTGAGCTTATGTATATTCGCTAACAATAGTTAAGTGTGGGGTTATGCATGAGAATGTGGTTGAGAGGTGTTTGTTGTGTAGTTGGTTCAATTTTAGCCTTTACGGGTCAGGGTTCTTGCCCAATTTGATCACTTAAGTAGAGGGTAGGCCGTTCAAGCAGACAGGTGGCCAAGAGGTCTTGAGTGAGGGGACCACTCGAGCGGTGGGGGTTCGCTCGAGCGGATAGTTGGCGAGCAGACTTTAAATGTCGCCATTTGGGATCCTTTTCTTATTTCTTTCTTCCTTTTCTCTCTCTAGATCTGAAAGGAGAAGCTAGGGTTTGGGTTTGGAGGCTTCTTAGAGCTCTCTTTGCTTCTCTCGGTGAGTTTTCTTTCTTTCCTCTCGGTGGCTCCACTGTTGGAGGCTTGGTCTTGGCATTGGAGACTCTTTCCTGATCTCTCGATTGAAGGATCACGTGTGTGGGGCTTGTTGGGGTGTCCTCATCGGTGCTAAAGCTTCATAAAGGTAGGATCTTTGACTATCCATGAATATCCATGTGATATATGTTGTATTTTGAAATAAATGAACATAAAAGCATGAAAATAGTGTTGTTAAATCCCTAGGTAAGCATTTGATGTTAATGAAGGCAAAATATTAGATCTGTGGATGATTTAACTTGATTCTATCTTTACGTTGTCATTGAATACGGTTGAATTTGAAAAAAAAATGTTGAGCTAGGGTTTTGAATTGAGTTGAAATCATGAAAGTTGGGGGTTTGGGGGTTGAAGGACCCATATGTTGAAATTGATGTGGTTTTTGGGTAAATTGCGGGTTGGGATAACCTGCTGTACTTATATCTCATGAGTTATGTGGCACATGTTAGTGTCGGGTGTGAAAATTTGGGATTTTAATGTAAAATCAAAAATTATATGTAATGCTATGGGTTGGGTGAGAGGAACTGGGTTGACGGTTGGACTCGTGTCAATTGTTAAAGAAATCGAACAAGTAAATGATTAAAGTATCGTGTGATGAAATTGAATGATTAAATTTGGGCACGAGTTGCTCCTCGGTGAAAGACTGAAAACTTGCGCAATGTTGCGCAATGTAAGGTAGGCCCTTCCTTCAGGTTAATTCCCATAAAAGCGTGCTCTTTGGCGGCTCACCCATCGATGTTTCTGAGAAAAACTAAAAATGTCTGCTATTCGTGTCGGGCTATAGAATGGGTATTTATCTATCGGCCCTCGCGTGGACGGATGGTGATAAATACACCTGAATCTATAGGCGCTGGCCGGCCGTGGTACTTGAATGAATTGATGAAATAATTGGGTTGGTAAAATCTTAACTGGATAAAATGATAGAATGTGAAAAAGCGTTGAATGGGTTGAGAATGACAAAATGATGGAGTATAATGGTTAATTTCACCAAAACTATGAAGTATGGAATGATAATCTTTTACACAAAAACATGGTTATGTATTGGGAATTTGATTTGGGACAAATGACATATTTTTCGATTAAACTTATATGTGCATCTCTCATAGCCATCTTCACATGTCATGTATATGTTCATATGGTTAGTCTTTTTCCTACGAGCTTCGACTTATGTTGTTTAACAACATATCAGGTGATAGCGAGAAAAAGGTTTTGGACTGAGATAACGGTCGTCGAACCCCTTTTGGGTAGTTGATAGGATTACATCCTTATTTGTATCACCTTTTGAGAAAAGAAATTGTTGTAAATGTAATTCTTCTTGGATAATTGTTTTGTGGGTTAAAGTAACCCTTTGTAAGATCCTAAGATCATATTCACATATTTTGTATGCATGTAAGGGCGTTGAACTCGTACTTTGGATCGGATCTCTTGATTTTTTTTAGATGAAATATTATAGTTTCAACTGTTGAAGTTTCAAGTTTTCGAGTTAAATGGACTTGTTTCATTTCCAAATGCATGTTTTACCTTATATTTAAGCCTGTCAAAAAGTATGTTTAAGACTTGTGATAATCAAATGTTTTATGAACACAGAAATATTTTTAGGATTTTAGCCAGGATGCTCTCGAGTGCCTCACTGCTTAAGCAGTGGAGGGCCCACTCAAGCGGACTCTACTGGGTAGTTTTTCATCAAAAATTGTTTTGGAACTGGGTTTTTCCTAAATATATTCTACCCACCTTTTGGGTGATCAGTTGACTGTTTTTAGGAGTTGTGTTTAAAAAGGAATGGTCACCTTTACTGGAGAACTTTCCTATCTTCTCTTTATTTTTATTATTTTAAA
>JAOTRH010445980.1:0-31659 GCA_034768845.1 Heliamphora exappendiculata
GAGAGGTGGTTAACCAATTTAAAGGATTATGGGAGCCCGAAGAGTAGATAAAGCATTTGACAAGGAGCGAGAGACAGTTTAAGCCCGCACAGTTAGAGAAGGGGAAACCAAGTAGGGGCACAGAGGAACCAAGGAAGAAGGTAGAAAGAACAGAAAGACAGGATTTAAGGGTTGCTTGTGGATCTAAAACGGGTTAAGAAGATACAAGCCAATGTAAGTATTTAAGGGTTGTTCGTGGCATCCCATAAACATCGACAGGCAGTCCTGAGAGCCTTGAGCATCGTGGACATACCAATTAACGTCTCTCCTGACCAACTGGTTGGAATGCTCGTACTTGAGAAACAGTCCAGTAGTATCGCCTTTAGTGATAGGGATTTTCCAACAGAAGGGCCATCCCACAATAAGCCGTTACATCTAACCGTCAAATATCTAGGGAAATAGGTACCGATTATTTTAGTTGATAACAGTTCTGCCCTCAACGTATGCTTGCTGCGAACTGCTTACTTCTTACTACCTAGGATTGAAGACGTAAAATTTCAAGTCGAGTGCACTGGGGGTACAAGCGTATGATAACATGTGAAGAGATGTCTTGGGATAGGTGACTTTCGCTGTAACAGTGGGAGCTTTAGAAAGTGAAGTAGAGTTTTATGTCCTTGACGTGCCAGCATCATTCAACATGCTACTGGGAAGGCCATGGTTGTATGACCCATTAATTAGAGTTGTTCCGTCCACCCTACACCAAAAGGTAAAGGTGATCAAAGATGGAATAACTATCACTATACCGGGTGAAACTAGCTTGTCAATCCCACTTAGTGACGCTACCCCACTTCTTGAGATCCAAAATGGGAAGGAGGATTTCTTGTTAAATGGGTTTCATTTTGATGAAACCAAGACTGTGCAAGTTTTGATGAATGACGAATGGAGCTGTGTAAATCCAAGGGTCATAGCCATGATGCCGAAAATACCCTACTTTCTAAGCATGGGATTAGGTAAGCATCTGTAAGGGATTTCGGAGCCAATTCCGGTGAATCACAATCGCCATGGATACGGATTGGGATACAAGCCAGAATTGAAAACTCAAGCATGAAGAAGTATAGGGCGACGCTGAATGGTCATTTCATCAAAGAAGAGGATGATTTCCCTTACTGTGGGTTTCCTAAACCATGGATAGAAGAGAAGACCAACAAAAAATTGCTAGGGCTGGAAATTTTTTTCAGCCATTAGCTATCTGACAGTGATGAAGAGGCCGAGATTTAGCATATGGGTTTCGCCAAAAAGATACAAACAGATTGGGAAGATCTTTGTGAAAAAGAAGATCTGGGGTCTTTCTTCAATGAAGTGATGGCCCAGGTGCATATAGGCAATGATGATGAAGATGAGGACGTGCTGATAATGGAAGCTGACGCGCTGTCAAATCACACCTTGCTTATCATGGATGCAACTAAAATGAAAAAGAGTTAGTCTATTGAGTCTTTTATTATGCATGATGTAACAGGTGAGTTAGAGTCCAAGTCTATTGAATCTGTCTTTACTGAGTCGGTTAACGTTGAGTCCACTAGGAATGCATCTGTTGGCATCCTGAACCCTTTCTGTTTTGAGTCTCAGGATGTAACCCCTTCTAAAATCAATGAAATGAAATCAAATTTTGATTACTTTACTGTGTCTCAAAATTTTGTCTTCATTCTAAAGATTTTAACGAATTCGAGGAGGTTACCCCCCAAGAATTAAAATTTTTAATCAAAAAGGAAGAAGAAATGCGAGCTAAGCCTATTATCGAAGAAATTGTTTTAATAAATCTTAATAATGAAAATACAATCCACAAATGGTTTAAGTTAGTTCTACGCTATCTTTAGAGGAACATGAGCAACTAATCTTTTTATTAAAGGAATTTAAAGATGTTTGTGCATGGTCCTACAAAAATATGCCTGGCATCGATCCCGACATTGTACAGCATCAAATCTTTTTGTATCCCGATACCAAACCTGTTAAACAAAAGTTAAGAAGGATTAGGTCAGATTGGGCGCTTAAGATCAAGGAAGAGGTTACCAAGCAGTTAGATGCCAAATTTCTCATGGTTACAGAGTATTCAAGGTGGGTTGCTAACATCGTCCTAGTGCCAAAAAAGGATGAAAGGATCTGGGTATGTGTCGACTTCAGAGATCTCAACAGGACTAGTCCCAAGGACGACTTCCCTCTTCCTCACATAGAAATATTAGTAGACAACACCGCCAAGAACGCGCTATTGTCTTTTATGGATGGATTTTCAGGGTATAACCATATTTTGATGGCTTTAGAAGACAAGGGGAAGACTACCTTCAGAATGCCTTGGGGCACCTACTGTTATAGAGTCACGCCCTTCGGACTGAAGAACACAGGAGCAACCTACCAAAGGGCTGCAACCACGTTGATGCACGACATGATACACAAGAAAGTGAAAGTACATGTGGATGACATGATCGTGAAATCTAAAACCCGGGAAGGACACGTCGCTGCACTAAGAAAATTCTTCGAGCAGATCAGAAAGTATAGGATGCGCTTGAACCCTCAAAACTATGCATTCGGAGTTACAGCAGGAAAGATGCTCAAATTCATGATCACACAGCGAGGCATAGAGGTAGACTCACCAAAGATCAAAGCCATTCTCGAAATGCCTCCCTCAAAGACTGAGAAGGATGTAAAGAGTTTCTTGGGAAAGGTTCAGTTCATCAGCCAATTCATTGCCAAACTAACCACTACATTTGAACCCTTATTCCGACTCTTAAAGAAAGGTACCAATTTTTAGTGGAACCAGCAGCGTCAGGACGCCTTCGAAGCTGTACAAAAGTATTCGCTATTGGAAGCAAAACTTTCAGGATCATTGTTTTTGTAAATAATTTTTAATAGAAATTAACTGGATGAGCAAACGCTAAAATGAGCTCCAGATAAAACTTTAGAAGTCAAATGATCAAAATAAAAATCCGTGCAACTATAGTTAATTTAGCAGAATACCTATTTTTCGGTCGATTCTTCAATTATGATTTTGCTTTCGAGTTGAAACTCCTATAAGACCTTCTACTATATTTTCTTATGTGATTCCTGAATGTAATGTAGGTTCCGAACCTTCGAGAACTCATACCAACAAAACCTAGACAGTTTTAGTCTTGAAGACAAATTATTAATTTGGTTCAGCCTACCCTCGTATTTATAGGGCTACAGCATGGACCTATGGAATAATTATGACGAAGATTTCTAAGGGAACATAGATACCCATTCAGCAATTTTTGCAATTAAGCAAACTTCATAGTGATATCTATAATTATGAAAACCTTGCAGCAGTTTTTTCAATTTCTATAAAACACTAAATTACAGTTCACACCACTAAAGAACTGTAATTGCACTCTAAGCCATAATCTTAAGATCATCTTGCATTGAGCTCCTGTAATTAAATGTTTAACATTTCTCCCCACGTTAAGATTTCTGATACCCACCAATTAAATTTAATTACTAACAATTTAATTTAACCTGCTTCTTGAAATTTCTTAAGCCCTTTCGCTTAACTTATTTGACCGCCAGATAATCAAATTCACCGGTAGGATTTGGTCCAGTGAAAACTTATAAGTTTCTTTAAGAGAATATCATCAATTCCGATCTTTCGAGACGTGAATTCCGTCAATAATTAATATTCACCATATAAATAATACTACTATCCAATTCACCAGGAATATAGACCCATATAAGATCGCACCCTCTAATGAATCAAAAGAACGAATATTAAATATACACAAATCAATAATTATTTCAGGATTAAGAGTATAAGCACTATTTATAATATCCTTAGAGTGTGAATTAATTTATATAGTAAGTATAAAATTAATTACCCTAATATATCCCGTTTAATACACACAAAGTGTACTAGCACAGAGAGTCGAAACAATAGACGACGCTATTGTCTGTTCCCCATAACCAAGATAGGCTTACTAAATTTCTGTACTACAGTCGTACCGATAGTATGTCCATTTTCATCTAAACTGTGAATAAATAATTTATATTCTGCAAGAATCTAAAATCTGATCTTCTTTGTGCAAGTCATGCTCTACTCACCAGATTAAATACTGTATAGAATAAAGAACATCCATGCATAACATTAATGAAATGATATTGCATACATCGCACATTAAGATTCTCATAAAATAAAAAATTAATTTTATTAAAATAAAATTAAATATTAAAAGCATGATTTTCAGTATACCAACCCTAACAATCTCCTACTTATACACAAAATCATGATGTTATATATCTGACTCCCATGCCCTCTACATGACTACCAAAAATCTTAGTTGGTAAACTCTTTGTAAAAGGATCTGCAAGGTTATCTCCTGATGCAATCTTGGTCACAGCAACATCACCCCTCTGTACAATTTCTCATATTAGGTGATACTTACGCTCAATGTACTTTTCTTTCTTGTGAACTCTTGGTTTTTTCGAGTTTGCAATCGCTCTACTATTATCACAATAAAGTGTAATAGCCGACTAAACTAAAGGTACCACGTCTAAATTCAACAGGAAGTTCTTGAGCTAAACGGCCTCCTTGGCTACTTCAGAAGCTGCCACGTACTCGGCTTCCATGATGGAATCAACAATGCAGGATTGCTTGATACTCCTCCAACTTATAGCTCCACCTCCTAAGGTAAACACATATCTTGAGGTAGACTTATGGGAATCCTTGTCAAACTGACAATCTGAGTCTGTGTACCCTAAAGGTACTAGACTTTCTACCTAGTAAATCAATATATCAACCTTTGTCCTTTTTAGGTACTTGATTATATTTTTTACCACAGTCCAATATTTATGTCCTGGATTAGAATGATATCTGCTAATCATGCCAACGGCAAGCAGATATCAAATCTAGTGCAAAGTATAACATATATGAGACTTCCTACTGCCAAAGCATAAGAAATTTCCTTCATATTCTCTATCTAATCAGGTGTCTTAGGATACTGATCCTTGGATAGAGTGATTTCATGCCTGAAATAGAGAAATTCTTTCTTGAAATCTTACATGCTAAAATGAGTAAGGATATCATCGATATACTTTGCTTGTGATAAGTCGAATATCCTTTATTTTCAATCTCACACAAGCTTAATCCCAAGGATGTGACTGGCTTCTCCCAAGTCTTTCATATAGAACTGCCCAGATAACCATATTTTTTCCATAGATAATGACCCAACATCGTTTTCGATGAGCAAGATATCGTCTACATAAAGTACTAGAAAGATCACCGCGCTTTTGTCACGCTTCTTGTACACACAGGACTTATCTGGAAGCTGATCAAAACTATAAAACTCTATGACTTGATCAAACTGAGTATTTCAAGACCTCAATGCCTATTTAAGTCCATAAATGGATCTCTTAAGTTTGCACATCATGTGCTCCTAGCCCTTCGCAATGAATCCGTCTGGTTGTATCATATAGATACACTCGTCAAGACTTTCATTAAGAAAAGCCGTCTTGACATCCATTTGTCAGATTTCTTAATCGAAATGAGCAGCAATGGATAAGAAAATTCAGATAGATTTAAGTATGGCTACCAACGAAAAGGTTTTCCCATAATCGATCCCTAATTTCTTAGTGAACCATTTAGCAACAGGCCTAACTTTGAAGCTTTCAACCTTCCTGTCTGCTCATCTCTTTCTCTTGTAGATCCACTTGCATCCAGAGGGTTTTATCCCTTCGGGTGGTTCTACAAGTTCCCAGACCTGATTGGAATGCATAGATTCCATCTCAAAATTCATAGCCTTTTACCAAAAATTTGCATCTTTATTCTGAAGTGCTTCATTGTAGTTACAAGGTTTGGTATTTAGTTCTGTCGGGATCTTGTCAAAAGACTCCTAAAAATATATACTGATCAGGTTGATGAACAACCATCCCACTACGGTGAGGCACAACTTGTGTCTACGTACTAGCAGTAACACACTGCGTAGAATTTAAACCCTACGCATCAACACCCTGTTCATGATTTGCACCTATTTCGATAATCCTCCCAACACGATGAGGCAATAAGATATCAGTAACTTTTGGTTTCTCTTCTGTTCTAATGGTATTTACTGTTAGTTCTTCTAGAACAATTTTACTATTGGGCCTGTAGCCCATAATATAATCCTCTTCTAAGAATCGAGCATTGGTGCTAACAATGACCTTCTATTCCTTAGGATTATAAAATAGACCACACATCATTCTCTTGGGATACTCCACAAAGAAATAGACTTATGTCCTCGGTTTTAACTTACCCGCATTTCCTTTCAGCACATGTGCTGGACACCCCCAAATTTGAATGTGTTTTCAACTAGGCTTACGCCCGGTCCATAATTCTGTGGGGGTAGAAGGTATTGACTTAGAAGGTACCAAGTTTAGAATGTAAGCTGTTATCTCTAAAGCGAGTCTCCAAAACGAATCGAATAAACCTAAATAACTCATCATAGACCTTACCATTTCAATAAGAGTCATATTCCTTCTTTCTGCTACACCATTCTGCTGTGGAGTGCCAGGTGTAGCCAATTGGTATATAATTCCTTCTAATGACAAGTAATTCCTAAACTCTCTAAAGATGTACTCCCCACCACAGTCGAATCGTAGTGATTTGATACTTTTACCCAAACGCTTCTCTGCCTTCGTCTTGAATTTTTTGAATTTCTCAAAGCATTTAGACTTGCGATGTATCAAGTAAATGTATTCATACATTGAGTAGTCATCATTGAAATTGACGAAATACTCAAAGCCACCACTAGCCTGAATTGTCATATGATCACGTACATCAGAATGAACCAATGCTAATGGTTCTTTAGCTCTATAGCCTTTGGCCGAAACGGGCCTCTTGGTCATTTGACCTTCTAAGCAAGAATCACAGATTAAAAGTGCCTCCACTTTCAATGAACTCAAAGGTCTATCTACTACCAATCTGTTTATCCTTTTAGATTAATATAACTCAAGTGTAAGTGCTAAAAAAATGTTTAGTTCATTAAAGAATAAAACTTTCTATTATATAGTAATTTAGAAGTGTTATTCAATTCAGTTAGTTGTAGTGTATGAGAGATAGAAAATACGACATACAAATTATCCACAAATATACCAAAATAAATAAAATATTTATTTTTCTTCACAACGACAGAGTCATAAAAATGAACAGAATACTTGTCCTTTATTAAACTCGAGATTGAAATTAAATTTCTTCTAATCGAAGGTACATAAAGACAATCTTTTAAAAGTAGTATCCTATCTCTACTAAATCGGAGAGTGACATCTCCAACTGCAACTGCTGCCATCCTTGTATTATTATCCATATGCAGGTATATTTTTCCATCACTAAGCTGCTTGGTTTTCTGAAACCTCTCCAAAGAATTACATATATGATTAGTGGCTTTCGTATCTACAACCAAGTACCGGTTGGTAATACCACTAAATATGTTTCAATCACCAGTGAACAGAAATTACCTTATTTGTTCTACTTACTGAGAAAAATCGAACATTATTTTTTCTAATGCCTAAACTGGTTATAGTGATAGCACTTCCATCTCGGCTTCTTCACATAAACTTTTAGTCCCTTAACTACTTTTGGACCTGTGCATCCCTGTGTCTAAACTTTTTTTTCATGCATTACAGTTTAGAGGAAGAACCTTTCTCAGCCAAATACATAGAACCTGACTTCCTAAGAACATCCTCGACTGCTTGAAGTTCCTTAAAAAATTCTGCCAATGAAAAACTGAGCTCGTTCAAGGTATAGTTCAGGCAAAACTGCTTAAAAATTTCAGGCAATGACTGGAGTATGATATCGACCTGGGGTTTTTCGTCAATTTCAGCTCCTAGGATCTCTAGTTCATTCAAAAAATTGATCATCTTCATAACATGATCCCTAACTGGAGTGTCTCCAGACATGTTTGCATTCATTAGAGATTTTATGGTCATCTGCCTAGCAGTACGATTTTGTTCCCCAAACATTTCTTTGAGATTCATAATCATGTCATAGGTACTAGGCATAAACTGATATTGATACTGTAAAACATTTAATATGGAAGCTAAAATGTAACACTGAGCCATCTGATCAGCTTTTTGCCACTTCTGATGGGCCTAGATTTTCTGTTTGGTCGCCCCATATCAGGTACCGGTAGACATATCTCAGTTAATACAAACTTATAATCCTCGACAGTTAATACAATGTCGAAGTTTCGTTTCCAGTCAACATAGTTCGATCTCGTAAGTTTGTTTCTTTTTAGTATTGAAGCGGGTGGATTGAAAGCCATTTTAATTATGAGAATTACATAATTAAACATACCTTTAATTATGAGGACCAAATTTTGAATTTATTTTAATTTGGTTCCCTCTACTATTTTAAAACAAATTCGCCAGTAGTCTGGTACCCTATGAATAGCATGCCTCGATGAGAGCACGTTTACTATTCATTGATTATCTAGACAGGCTAATTTTTATTAATTTTACTATCTAGACAACTGACCATACCAAGTGAAATTAAATAGCTGACACAGTTTCAACCCAGTATATAATAGTAATGACTCAAATTGAGAGGATACTATTATATACAGCTAAGTGTTAACCATCACCTAATCCCAAATCAATTATTTCACAATGAACCCTTCAAATAGATAAGTGATCCACACTAACAATTATCCAGAATTATCCATAAATGAGATTTGTACTCGCGATACCGAAATTAATCTGTCCGATTAGGAGGAAGGCCTTACTGCCAAGACGTAGAATTTAATTACATCGCCTACAAACTGGTAATGGAGACCGCAGAATTTATCTGTGAATAAATTTTCTCTCCCACTTAGATTTTTAAAATATTTTTTTGAGGATTATAAAAATTCGACTAATTAAAATAAATTTATTAATTTCAAAAATCACACGACCTACAGGAATCAAATATCCTTCTGTGTACATGACTCCAAATATTCTAATTTGCCAAACTATTTTTTTGTGTTTTAATGCGTAATAAATAAAATTTATAAATGCACAGTTTTTTTTTAGCTTTTCAATTAAGGTATTTAATTATTTTATTTTTCATTCTATATTTTTTAAAAAAATAATAATTTATTTAGATTAAATATTTTTCTATTTAATTAATTCAAAATTCAGAATTAATTTTTATATTTTTTCAAAATATCTGATTTTATGAAAAATCGTCTTAAACGTGATATTTTGTAAAAAATAAAATATCTAAAAAAAATTATTTAATTAAAAACTTTAATTAAAAAATATTTTATTTTCTATTATAAAATATTTTATTTAAAATCAAATTTTTTGAATTAATTAAATTAACAGGATAATATAAAATAGATATACAACATCCACGCAGATAATATGAATATATATGCACGATTTGTATATATCTCGATTTTATAATCAAACTAAAACACTGAAGCGTTTTAATCTTCTGTTGAAGATGGGTTGTAATAATCCTTCTTCCTATCATCTTTCTGTATCCCGATTGAATCAGGATTCTTTAATACACACCGATATATACAGATATATCATATCAGTATCAAAACACATTTGAAATATCGAGCCAAGACAGTCCGGGACAGCCCACTACTGCCGGCCACCATGCCTAAGTTGTTGCCACCATGTGCCGCCACATTCAGGCGGCTTTTGTTGCCACTTTGGTACTCCGTTTTCAACACTCTTTATACTAAAAATTAGTTCTTGAGAAGAAGTATTTTTTTTTTCAAAAAATTAGTCTGAAAATTTCCCGAAAAACAGCCGAAAAACAACCCCAAAAGTCACCGTCGCCGCCCCAAACGGCCGCCCGCTTAGGCTTTTTCCGATGGAGTTTTTGCTCCCGTTTTTTCTAAAAAAATACCTCAAATATCCAGCAACCTTTTGTTTCGAAGAATACCTCAAAAACAGTGCCAAAAAACTCCGAAAATAGCCCTAAAGGACCGCTGCCCTTGCACCGCCCGATGCCGCCTATTTTTATACTATTTTTAATGTTGTTTTTTCCCATTTTTTCAACTATTTTTTTAGTGGTAGTTTACTGCTATTTTATGCCAAAAAACCAGTTCAATACTAGTCTTGAAAATATAAAAAAAAAACTATCGAAAAACTACCCGGAACCGCCGCTAGTGGTGCCGCTGACGAGCTATTTTTTTAATGTAGTTTTTTTCATGTTTTTGGAACAGTTTTTAATACAGTTTTAAAGCCTAAAATATGTAGAAAAAGCTACTGAAAAATAAGTCAAAAAACGTGGAAAACCATCGCGATCTGTGGCCTGTAACTCCCGAAATCACCACCGGTGCTGCCGCCTGTACTTCGTGTCCAGGATATTCAACATGTTCTTAAAATATTTTAAACAACTATTTAAAAATAAAAACTGCTATTACATCAATGCTTATATCCCATAAGCTCACATTCGACTTAGAAAAAATTTAATCTATCACGATCAACCCTCGTGATTAAAAAAAATATAATCATCATCCAAATCATTCAATCAAACATAAATAAACAGATAACCATAAAATCGAGATTAGAACGCCTGCAAAACAAAGTTAGCACAGTTCTAAAACTACCCGGTCCCGATAAACCGTAAACAAAAAAGAAAGGATTTTAAAACCAATTGTTGGAGGCAAAACTGCCAAGATCATTATTTTTATAAACAATTTTTGATAAAAATTAACTGGACATGCAAACACCAAAACAGGCTTCAGATAAAAATTTTGATGTCGAACGATCAAAATAAAAATTCGTGTAATCATAGTTAATTTAGCAGAATACCTTTTTTCTGGTCGATTCTTCAACTACGATTTTGATTTCGAGTTGAAGCTCCCATCAGACCTTTTACTATAATCCCTTATGCGATTTCCAAATGTAGTGTGGGCTATGAACCTTCGAGAACTCGTACTGGCAGAACCTAGACAGCTTTAATCTTGAAGACAAGTTACGAATTTGGTTCAGCCTACTCACATATTTATAGGGTTACAATAAGGACATGTGGAGTAATTATGACGAAAACTTCTTGTGGAACACCGATACCCATCCAGTGGTTTCAGCAATTAAGGAAACCTCATAGCGATATCTGTAATTATAAAAATCTTGTAACGGCTTCTGCAATTTTTATAAAATACTAAATTATAGTTCACACCACAAAACATTTGTAATTGCACTATAAATCATAATCTCTAAACCATCTTGCAGTAAGCTCTTTTTATTAAATATTTAATATTTCTCCCCACGTTAAGATGTTCGATACCCGTCAATTAAATTTAATTACTGACAATTTAATTTAATCGGCATCTTCAAATTCCTCAAACCCTTCCGCTTAACTTATTTGACCGTCGGACAATCAAGTCCACCTACATGGTTTGGTCCGGTCAAAACTTATAAGTTTCTTTAAAGGGGTATCATCAATTCTGATCTTTTGATACGTGAATTTCGTTAATAATTAATATTCACCATATAAATAACACCTCTATCCGACTCACCAAGAATATAGACCCATATAAGATTGCATCATCTAATGAATCAAAACAACGAATATTAAATATATGCAAATCAATAATTATTTTAGGATTAAGAGCATAAACACCATTCATAATAACTTTGGGATTTGAATTAATTTATATAGTCAGTATAAAATTAATTATTCCAATATGTCCCGTTCAATACATATAAAGTGTACTAGTACAGAGCGTCAGAACAATAGATGACGCTATTATCTGTTCCCCGTAACCAAGACAAGCCTACTAAAATTGTGAGACCCTAACCCGTTTTTTTTTTTTTGCGTTTCTGGACGCGCGTTACATGTTTTCGTTTGAGCATGTTTTTATTACTTTTGATGCATGATCAGGCTTAGATATTCATGCGGGGTAGATTTCCGGGGCCGTGGGCCGTTGTGGTGTGAATTTTAAAATTTTTAAAAAAATGATATTTTGGGTGCCTATAAATAACTGGAGTTAGATATTTTCAAAAAATATTTTTCAAAACTTTTTAATGAGTTTTCTGTTTTCTCTCTGCCTTCTCTCTAAGTTCTCGGGGGCCCGGAGCTCGGGTTTTGACGATCCAACCGTAGATCCTTGGTATCGACATCGTGGTCTAAGCATTCATCTGGACGAAATTCAATTTCGACGAAACTCAATTTTGTACGTGGTTTGAGGCATCAAGTTTTAACTCACCGAGGTAAAATTCTATACCTGTATGTTTTATAAGGGTGCTACGTGTAATCGGGTGCATTTTTACCAGTCGGATAGTTGTAGATCTGATTTTCTATAAAAGTTAGATTTTTGGGCTAAAACCCGGGTTTATGTCGATTTCGGTGGATGAAGTCGTGCTTTGAGAGTTTCTTTCATGGTTTTGAAGTTAAGCTTAGACATGTGTATGCCCGAGGGTGTTGAATCGGTGTTTTGAGATTTTGATTTGAGGTTTGGAGGTAAAACCCATAGCTTTTAACGGTTTCTGGGCTTGTTCAGTTGACTGGACCCTTGAGTTCAATCGACTTGATCATAGTTCTTGGGGTTCAGTCGACTGAACTCATGGGGTCAGTCGACTGAACTATGCGTTGAGGTGTTTTGGTGGTTTTTCAGTCGACTGGGGGTTGGGTCCAATCGACTGAATTCTGGGCTGTTTGTTGGTGGTTCGGTGGTTGAGTTTTGGTTTCCAATTGGTGTCCTTTGGTATTCAATTGATTAATTTATGGGAATTAGTTGACTCAAATACCTTTGGGTCCCTTTTGGGGTTTGGTTAATAGCATTGTGGTTTCGGGGGTCGTGTGGTGGCCTCGGGTGTTTATGTGATGCCGTCCTCGGGTGTGACGTGCATGGTTGGTTTAGGATTTGTGGCACGGTTGTGTGAGTGCTGGTTATGTGCGCGATGTGTTTGTTCATGGTTTGGTTAAAGGTGGGGTTTTGGTGAGAAGCGTTCCGTGAGAAGTTCAGGTATTGGTTTTCAGGTTGGATGTTGGTTGTCTTGGTGTGTGGACGGGTCGTTCTGGTGAACGGATGACGGTGTGTGGCATGCGATGTCTTATCGGGTTATGTGGCGTCCTTATGTGGAACATCATGTTTATACGTGCTTTGTGCTTATAGAACTGTGGATAGTTTTATTTGGTACATGATAGTCGGATAAGTGGCCGTATGTGGTCTTGAAGCAATTAGGGCTTCGGTTGTAAATGCATGTGATATACTCTGTGTTATCCTGTAGTTTCAGTACTATCCTGTTGTATGTATTCGATGTTACCCCGTTGATTTCAGTTTTATCCTGTAATATGCAGTGTTATCCCGTGGTATGCGATCTTATCCCGTGGCATGCGATTTTATCCCGTGGTATAATCCCGTGATCGGCGGTTCCATCACGTGGCTTACGGTAATGTTTACGGTTTTACCCCGTGGTGTGGTTTGCAATTTTATCCCATGGTCTATGGTTTTACCCCATAGTAAACGGTTTTATCCCAGGAATGTATGTTATGTACAGATCTTTATACCAGTGTTAGGACTGGGGTTGCGGCTTGTGAGCACCGATTTTACGCATATGTACTGCATTCTGTTAGAGTTGAGGTCCCTCGGTCTGAGAGGGTACATGGATTGCATGAAATACATTGTGGGACGGATATGCCAGTTTTCAAACTATTTTTAAGAGTCGCGTGGATCGTGACCTAAAAACTCTTTTTTCAACTATTTTCAAGGCTCCTGTGAGTGAGTCAAAAGATGGTTTGTATCCTCGCTTTTCCGTTTGCATGTGAAAATATTTCCAGGGCTTGAAAGAGAGTCTAAAACTGTACCTCATTTTCCTAGCATGTTCAGCTTATATAGCATGCCTGTCTAGTTTCTGCTAAGCCTTGACTCACGGTGTGGGATTTTGCTTTTCTTCAGGTACCGATTACGCTGGTTGATCTGGAGGTGCTGGAGAGGTGGAAGAGTTTTAGTCTTCCTTTTTGTTTCAATATGCATCATGTATGTTTAATACATGTTTCTTAGCGTTGGAGCCTTGTATTGTATGTCATTTGGCGTTTATATACCATGCGTGTATGGTTTGTTTTGAGAGTGTATTCTCGGACTAGGTGTTGTGGTTGATTGTTTATGGGTGTTTCACGTGGTCCGGAGTTTGGAGGGTGACAAAAAGTCTGTGCTACAGTCGTACCGATGATATATCCATTTCTATCTAAACTGTGAACAAATAACTTATATTCTTCAAGAACCTAAAATCTGTTCTTCTATGTGGAAGCCGTATGTTATGGTTAGTATACTAAAAATTATATTTTTAGTATTTAATTTTATTTTAATAAAATTAATTTTCTATTTTATGATAATCTTTATGAGCAATGTATGTATATTATTTTTTTAATATTATGCATGGATGCTCTTTATTTTGTATAGTATTTAATCTGATATGTAAAGTACGGCTTGCACACAGAAGATTAGATTTTAGATTTTTGTAGAATATAAGTTTTATGTTCATAGTTTAGATAGAAATGGACATACCATCGGTACGACTGTAGCACAGAATTTTAGTAGACCTGTCTTGATTATAGAAAACAGATAATAGGCTCGTCTATTGTTTCAACTCTCTGTGTAATAACCCGAACTCAGGAATACAAATAAAAAAGAAAGAACGTCTTAAAAGAAACGAAATCTCGAACCTAAGTTCGGTAAGAAAAATCACCCGATCATTTAACCTTTTCGAGACTGAGACCCGGGATAAAGAGGGAACCACACAAGCAAATATTAAAGCCCTAATATTGAGGTTAAGAACTCAAGGTTATAAAACCAAGTTATTTAAGACAAGAGTTAGGCTCGAAAGGTCTTAAAAACTCAAATTTTGACACATAGATATCTTAAATCAAGAATTTAAGTACAACTAAGTAGCAAAGGACAAATAATATTAAAAATAACAAAAATACTCCTTAGTGGCCGACCACTTTGGGAAGAGTGCCAAAAAGTAGCTTTTTACTTTTTTTTAGCTTAAAATGATGAGAAATGTATTAAATTAAGCATTATAATGATCCAATACTTGTTGATCAAGTAATATACATAATAATATTGTGTTATAGGTATAAAAAAAAAAAAAAAAAAAGGAAAACAAATCATTATTGAAGTTTATACACAACAAAATAATTCAAAAAGTCATATATTACCAAAATAGCTTAATTTGACTTAAAATACTACATCTATTTAATCAATTATTATAGAAACTATGATACTACATAAAAATGTTATATTTATCATAAATATACGAAAGTAATAGGTCTCAGTAGTAAAAGACACTAAAAAGATACATTAAATTAACTTTTAATACATTTTCTTGCACAATAAGGGCACGAAAATCAAGAAAAACCCTTTGATTGATAGAGGATCAGATTTTTGTCCTCGAAACTAACCCCTGGCTATATTTATCTGCGCTAAATATGATTTTGTTCCCTCAGAACTTGAATTAAATTAATGAGCCCATGTGAAAGAAAAGAAAAAAGTACAAAAATTTAATTATTTTGTTCTCTAGCTCTTTCTATATAAACTAAGCCCAAACACCTTCTTCCCCCTTGATATTTCGGTGGAGAGAGAGGGAGAAAGACCAGATTGTGAGTGTTCTTGCGGGTCCATAGAAGTTTGAGAGAAGAAAGAAGAAAAAGAAGAAGAAGGGATCCAAGAAAAGGGTTTTTGGAGACCATAGTTCCAAAAGCCAAGTCCAACTAGTTTTCCACCATCTTTTGATCTCTCAAATATGTAAGTAAAATCTCTAAACTTTATGTCTAATATCTCTCAAAATATCCCCCAACACATCCCTTTAAACACTCTAAAAATTGAAAACCGAAATCAAACCAAAAAGGCGTCGTAGTTGGAAATTTGGGTTGTTATATTTATGGGTGATATGAGCTGTTGTTGTGTGTGGTTATATTTGAGTTTGATGACCTATAAGTGTGCTGTAGCCTTGGTATTAATGTATAAAATACAATTTTGCAAAGAAATGGAACAAAAACTTGACATGACATAAGTAGAAGACTTAGACCCTAAGAGACTTGATTTTTTAGAACATAGATGTTTCTGCCCTAAATTTTGGAATGCCATAACTCAATGTAAAAAATTGATCTAAGAATATTCTTTATGTACAGATTTATATTTTGTTGTTATCTTTCATCCAAAGTTGGTTTTAACTCATTTGAATAAGTAGAACTCGAGATATTGCAATTTTACCAAAGTGTGTCGTTTTTCGACCAGTCAACACCACCGGCTTGAAACCCCGAGTTTTCAATGTGATATGAACATTTGTTTAAACATGAAAGTTGTAGATAAAATGCGCATCTATCTGCCCACCAAAATGGAGCACAAAATATTGAGTTTTGACAGGTCAAAATCCCTTTGAAAGTTCTATTGAGTTTCAGCCCTCAAGAGACACTTTTGTCACATATTTTTGTGTAGCCCAAATTTCTTATTTTTAGTGATCTATTCTAAAAGTGGCCTACATGAACTCTGTAGCTAACATATTGAAATACATTTTTCCCAAAAAGAAGACCTTAAAGCCTCTGGATGATTCTCCAAAACTATTTCAAACCCTCTGTCCAAAATCGGCTCTGCTGAGTTTTTGAGGCTGACAGAACCTATTTTCTAAAATGGCCAAAAAGTCTAACTTGTTCCAAACAACTACCATTAGCTATAAACATAAAACTTGTAGGGAACATGTTGAACAAGAACATACTCATAAATGGGCTCATTTAGACTTGATGTGATACCCCAAAACCAAGACCAACAGAGACACTTTTGTTACCAATTCTCTGAGCAAGTGCTGAACTGTTTTTGTTTTCGTGAAGTCTTTCACCTAGTTGCCTTAGGTTTTGGCCTTGGTATAAAACATAAAAGTTGTAGAGAATATTTTATTCTAAATTGTCACCAAAAATCATAATCCAACTCCAAGTATAAGTATCTCAAAATGCTGCGGTACTTTAAAATTTAATGATTGGGAGAAAGTAGTAAATGGTTAAGTTAAATCCTTAAATAAGTGAAGGATTGGGCAAGTGCGTAGTACCCCTTAAACCTAAAAAGAAAGTACCCAGAGTCTCTAAAATCAAGAAAACATTCAATGATCAGAATCGTTTTAGTACTTCACGTTCTAAGAGGGGTAGAACTCCGTATTAACGGTTAAGTCATGTTTGCTTGCTAGGCATGGAAGTTTTGTTAGCCAAGGAGCAAGCTTAGCTCATTGACAAAGGCTCGGTTCATATGCATATAAGATAAGGTGAGAGTGCTTAACCATTATCTTAAACTTGAGTTTATGTAAATGATGCATGAAAATGCTTTGAAGCGTATGTTTTGAACTATGACCAGTTTGACGCTTACATGAATCTGTTATTTTCAAAAGCCAAGATGTTTTTAATTCAAGTGTGCTATCCATGATATTTTGAGTTAGCATGGTGTTATTATAAAAGTATGGTTAATGTTGTGTGATTGCTTCTAAAGTGCCAAGTTAAAAGGGTTTCCAGCCCTTTTATATCCCGTTATGAGGGAGATTATCCAACTATGAGTTTTTCATTTATCCCTATAGGAGAGGTGTCCCGTTAAGCGAGGATTTTTTCCTTAAAAGCTTTACTGGCTAAGTCCCAGGTTATATCACATACCACTCGTGCTTGGTGGAGAATGGCCCTCATTCCATCACGTTGCTATTCGTGCATTACGAATTGAGGTTACGGTACCGTCGGAACTCCCGGTCGTGAGGCTGATGACTACTTGGACACTGTTGGGGTTTGGGTATAGTTTTGAGAAAGTGGTTATGCATTTTAAATTTGTGCCAGTTGAGCCAGGAACATATTTCTGTTTTTAATACTAAGAAGGTTATGTATAATCTGTGATATTTTTCATGTTTAAGCAAATGCATCAGTTTCTATATTTTCATAAAAAATGTGATGAACTATTTTTAGAAAGAGTTTTCAGTTATCCTTAATTAAGTAACTGTTTTTTCTGTTCATGATAATGCTAAGTATGCTCTCTTGTAAGTCGAATGCTAATTCCACGTTGAATGCTGGTACGATATTAAATGTTGAAGTACAGGATAGAGATCATGACAGGAATCAGAACAGGGGCAGGTCTAAGTCTAGAAGAGGAAGAAGCAAGTCCAGGTCAGGACGGCAGACTAAATGTTGGGATTGTGGCAAGACTGGCCATATCAAGAAGAACTATAGGGAGCAGAAGAAGAAGATTGACAGTGAGTCAACCAATGTTGTGACAGAGAATGTCCAAGATGCCTTGCTCCTATCGGTTGATAGCCTTATTAATTCTTGGGTGTTGGATTTAGGAGCATCCTTTCACACGACGGTACAACAAAATATTACAAAAAATTATGTTGTCGGTGACTTTGGCAAGGTATATTTGGTAGATTGAGAGGTTTTAGACATCGTGGGTACATGCGATGTCAGAATTAGAGTGCCGAACGGGGTCAGTGTGGAAGATACAGAAGGTACGGCACATACCTAAGCTGATGAGAAATTTAATTTCAGTTGGACAGTTAGATGCTAAAGGTCATTCAGTGACCTTTGTTGGTGGCACGTGAAAAGTCAACAAAGAAGCTATGGTGGTGGCTCGAGGAATGAAAACAGGTACCCTATACATGACTACTAGTACAAGGGATACTGTGGCATTGGGAGATAGCGATTCAGACACGAGCTTATGGCATCAAAGGCAGGGGCACATGAGCAAGAAAGGGATGAAAATTCTGCAGTCGAAGGGCAAGTTGTCGGGTTTGAAGTTTGTGAAATTTGATTTGTGTGAGGGTTTCATCTTCAAAAAATAGATGAAGGTCAGCTTTCTGGAAGGCGGTAGGACACCAAAGCTAGACAAGCTAGAGTTGGTACACAAATATCTATGGGGTCCTTTCCCAGTTGCATCTCTTAGAGACTCACGGTATTATGTGACATCCATTGACGACTCCAGTAGGAAAGTATGGGTCTATTTTTTGAAGCACAAGTCTGATGTGTTTGAGACTTTTAAGAAGTGAAAGGCCCTAGTTGAGACTAAGAGCGGATTAAAGCTAAAGTATTTGAGGTCAGGCAATGGAGGTGAATACACAGACGGGAGATTCAGGGATTTCTGCACATCTAGTGGAATCAGATGGGAGAAGACCATTCCTGAAACGTCACAGCAGAATGGCGTGGCTGAGCGGATGAACCGAGTACTGAATGAGAGAGCCAGAAGCATGAGACTACATTTTGGTCTACCCGATTATTTTTGGGCTGATGCAATGAACACAGCAGCATACCTTTTGAATCAGGGACCGTCAGTACCATTGGAATTCAGAATTCTAGAGGAGGTCTTGAGCAAAAAAGAGGTGAACTTATCTTTTTTGAAAGTCTTTGGTTACACGTCATATGTTCATGTTGATTCTAATGCTAGAAGTAAGTTACAGCCAAAGTCTAGAAAATGTTATTTCATTGATTATGGAGATGATGAGTTTAGCTACCGATTTTTGGATGACAAAAATTGAAAGATCATCAGAAGCAGGAATGTGATTTTTAATGACCAAATGATGTACAAAGACAGATCAAAGGTAGAGATAGACAGTGCATTGCAAGAGACAAAGAAATTCAAGTTCATTAACTTGGATGACATTTCTGAGGAAGCCAAACAAAATAGGGATGAGAAAGACACGGAGAACGTGAACTCACAAGTGGAACACAGTACACTAGTGACAATAGTCAGGAGGTCTTCTAGAAGTATCAAATTGCCACAGCGATTTTCATCGTCCATATTCTACATTCTGCTCACTGACAGTGGTGAGCTAGAAAGTTATACAGAAGCCTTACAGATCGAGATTTCGATGAAGTGGGAGTCAGCAATGGAAGATGAGATCGATTCCTTACTAACAAACCAGACATGAGAGCTGACTAGATTGCCAGCTAAAAAGAAGACTTTGGACTATAAGTGGGTATACAGAGTGAAGGAAGAACATGACAGCAGCATGCACTACAAGGCAAGGTTGGTTGTCAAGGATTCCAGCAAAAGGAATGAGTTGACTTCACTAAAATCTTCTCCCTAGTTGTTAAGTTGACAACTATCAGAATAACAGTGGAAATTATAGCTGCAAAGGATCTGTTTCTGGAGCAGTTGGATGTTAAGACTGCATTTCTTCACGGTGAGTTGGAAGAAGACATCTACATGAGCCAGCCTGAGGGATTTGCATTGAAAGGAAAGGAAAACATGGTCTATAAATTGAAGAAGAGCTTGTATGGTCTGAAACAAGCTCCAAGGCAATGGTACAAGAAGTTTGATAGCTTCATGTAGAGTACCAAGTTTACCAGGCTAGAGGCAGATCATCGGTGTTATGTCAAGAGTTTTGACAACTCATATATCATTCTACTATTGTACGTAGATGATATACTCGTTGTCGGGCCGTGCATCGAGGAGATTAATAAACTAAAGAAGTAATTATCAAAGCAATTTGCTATAAAGAATTTGGGAGCTACCAAGCAAATCCTTAGGATGAAATTAGTCAGAGATAGAGCTGCAGGGACCGTGAGATTATCTTAAGCAGAGTATGTGAAGAAAATACTGAGCAAGTTTAACATGGATAGTGCAAAACCTGTCCGTACGCCTTTAGCTAGCCATTTCAGGTTAACTAAGGATCATTCTTCAAAGACAGAACAGGATCTGGAGCATATGAGTAAGGTCTTATATGCATCAGCTATTAGTAGCCTGATTTATGCTATAATCTGTACCAAACCAAATATTGCACATGCAGTGGGAGTAGTCAGCAGATACATGAGCAATCCAGAGAAGCAGCATTGGAATGCTGTTAAATGGATTCTGAGATATTTGAAGGGGACTATAGATACGTCCTTGTGTTTCACGAGGACAAGACTGAAGCTGCAGGGCTATGTGAATGCCGACTTAGCCGGTGATATTAACAGTAGGAAGAGCACCACCGGGTTTATCTACGCCCTAGGTGGCACAACAGTGAGTTGGACCTCAAAGTTGCAAAAGGCTGTGGCTCTTTCTACGATAGAGGTAGAGAATGTTGCTGTGACAGAGGCTGGAAAGAAGATGGTGTGGTTACAGGGTCTCATGGATGAGTTGAGTAAGAAATTTGACAGAGGGACGCTCTACAGTGACACTCAGAGTGTCATATTTCTTGCAAAGAACCCAACATTCCACTCTAGGACGAAGCACATACAATTGTGGTATCACTTCATTCGCTCCTTGCTGTACAACGGTCAGTTTCATCTTGAGAAGATTAGTGGAGCAAATAATCCAGCCAACATGCTGAGTAAAGGGGTCAACATTGACAAACTGAAGCTGTGCTCGGCTTCAATTGGTCTTCATGGTTAGAGGACGGAAGGATAGATCACACCGGTTTGATTGGTTGTGTTGGTGGTTTCAAGGTGTTGGTGAGTTTGATGGGATGTCACAAGGCTTGGAGTGGTTTTACTTCAAGTGAAATAATTATTGAGTTGAATGTAAAGAAAAACCATTTTTTTATGACAGACCAATCGATCGATGGTGAGACCGATCGATCAGCGGTGTATGCAGGTAAGAAACTAAGAGCAGTGAAAGACCACTTGATAGACAAATCGATCCATCTTTACACCGATCGATCCGTCTTTAGACCAATTGATCGGTCTATACGAGGATCGCCTGTTATAAAGCTATTAGGGTTTACAGCAGCCTTGTGTTGTGTTATTTTCTTCTATTATTCTTTTATTTCTCCCTCAAGAACTTCTTCTCCATTGTAACCTCCAATCATATAGTGAAAGTGTGTGATTCCGTAGACGTAGGCACAACTTGCCGAACCACGTAAACCTTGTGTTTGTGCTTGGATTGTCTCTTTCTCTCTTCTTCATTATTATTCCGTGGTTTGTGTGATCATTGTTGATCTTAGGTGGAATTAGTGATCGGGTTCTAATCCCCAATAGCTTAAGCTTCAGACCCTTCTTTCATTATTATTATTTTTTTTACTCTTCTCGGATCCCTTTTCTATGACCTCCTGATCATTACAGCTTGCACAAACGGCTATTTATAGACAAGGGTGAGGGATAGGTGTCTAATAGCAAGGGACGCCTGTCTCTTTTTATTACGAGTGTCTGAACTCTTTCATGCAATTTAATAAATTTTGTATGTTTTCTGCTAAGCGAAATTTTTGATATAAAAGTTTCAATTTGAAAAATTCTAAAAAATTTGGCATAAATTTTTGATGTATTTTTGTGAATTATTGTGTAGTTAAAATTTTTACTAAATTTTCTTTTTATCTATTTAATATATCTTATTGCGATTTATCGATTACTAATATTTTTAATAGTTGTAAATTTTTTTGTTTCATAAAATTTCCAAAAATTCAACATAAACTTTTAATGTCATTTTATGAATTATCGTGAAATCAGAATTTGCATGGAACCTTTCTAACTATATAATATATTTTCGTCTCAATTTTTAATTATTGAAATTTTTAATCGATGTAAGTTTTTGGGACTTTGATTTTTAAAATCAAATATAAGGTTTTGTTAGGAATTAAATTTCAAAAAAAAATTTGGGTCTTTCTCTAAATTAATTACTTTATATTTCTTCTTTTATTATTTAAATAGCGGTTATCACATCCTCCCCACCTTTAGAAAGTTTAATCTTCCAAACTTGACTCGGGTTGGGTTAATAACATTGTTCCTCGATTAGCTTCGGTGTTTTTTTTTTCATGTAGCTTCTTCATCTTCTGAGCGGTTGTCCCACCATACTTCGGTGATTGGAAAGATCTTGTTACAGAGTCGCCTTTTCTTTACGGTCTACAATGTGTATCGGTTGCTCTTCGTAACTGAGGTGTTGACTCATCTCCATAGGTGATCATGTCAGGACATGGGCTGGATTGGCGATATATTTTCTGATACGTGGAAGACGTCGTGAATCTTGAGCGAACTCAGACGTTAGGGCCAAACAATAAGCTACGAGTCCTACCTTTTCTAGAATTGCGAAATACCTGTCGTAGTGGAGTTTTAACTTCTCTTTTCGGCCAAAAGTCGGACATTATAGTTCTCGTCGTTTTGCATTGCGTAGCTTTCCTGTCGATCCTGGATGATTTTGAGGTGAACTTGGTCTTGGCAAATCTTTTCGGGAGTTTTTTGAACGATCTCCGGTCTCGTAAGGTGATCTTTTCCTGTATCTGTCCGGCAAACTATGATTTGATTATTTCGTCCATGGAGCCCTTTGAAAGGTGTCGTACGAGATGGCGTACATTTTTCATTATATGACGGTAGTATTCTTGACGATTCTTCTTTAAGAAGTCGAAATATTAATAATTTACATAATGGTTCCAGTATTCCTTATCTTCTTAGCATTACGAGACGGTATAAAGGATTACGTCAAATCGGATAGTATGTAAGCTGGTAAGGAGTATGTGGAGAGATTACTTGCGGTTAGTTCTTTCACGTTCTGACGATCTCCTCGGACCAGGGCTTCCTCCTTTGCCTTTGGTGGTGGTGGTTATTCCTCTATGTCTCAAATGGTGGTTTCCTTGCATTCTCGGCCCTTTGACTTGAGTTTCCTCTTATGTCATTAGCTGCTAGGAGTTCCGGATAATTCTTCTTTATGTGGCCTTTCATGCCACAGTTAAAGCATTTGTTGGTTACCTTCTAACAGTCTCCCGCGAGAACCTTTCTGCACGTCGAGCAGGTAGTCCTCTAGTTGTCCTTCTTTATTGTTCCCAAGTCTTGCTTCTTTGAGTTCTTTTCTCTGACATCTCCCGGACTCGTGGTTTAACACTTTCATTTTTAAGAGAGCTTACGACTTTCGTTGTTTTCTTGTTCTACTAGAAACGCTCGGTCGACGATGTTAGCGTAAGTGGTTAGCCTTAGAGGTCGAATCATTTTCTTGTTTTCTAGCTTCAACCCATCTTCAAACTTTCGAGCCTTCATGTGCTCAATGTGAATCATGTGTGGGGCATATTCCGCTAAGTTAGTAAATTCTGCCTCCTATTTTGAAACCGTTGTTTCTCCTCGTTGCTTGAGTTGTTAGAACTCGATGCACTTTGCGTGTCGTAGGGAATTAGGAAAAATACTTCTCCTCAAAACAAACTAGAAATTGATCCCATTCCATTTGCGGGTCACTTTGCTTCTTCAGGTTCCACCATCTTTGTGGCTCGCCCTTAAGCTGATAGGTTGCTAAACTAACTTTTTGTACTTCAGAACACGTCACTACTCCGAATATCTTCTCCATTGCTGCTAACCATTCGTTGGCCTTGACTGGATCTAACCCTCCTTGATTTGTTTTTAAAAAAAAAAACATTTCCCTCACACTCGGACCTTCTATTAGGTATTGGACTCGATCTTGAAGTATGACCGGGGGTAGATTGTCAGGATTAGGTGGGGCCAAATTTTGTTGCTATCGAACCTGCTCAATGAGATTGAGCTAACTCAAAGATTATCTGACGCATCTTGTAACAACCTGGTACGGACCCTAATTGTAACAACCTAGTTGATAATGACCCGTGTAAAAATTCAGTTCAAATCATAGTATTAGCAACGGTTATTCAACAAGATCTTAAGTTGCTGAAAAATCAAAAACTCTAACTCAACCCGAAACTCAAATTTGATCCAAAAGTCCTAGAAATGTTTCAAACTCAGGCAACAAAACCTTAACACCCTGAGAATCTCCTAACATTCTAAATTAAGTAAATAACATGAAATATAAGAATAAAAATTAAAATTTCTCATAACTAGGGTAAAATGACCATTTTGCCCTTAGTAGAGCAAAAAATCTAAAAAATTTAAATTTTGACAAATAGACACCCTAAATAAGATATTTAAGTACAATTAAATAGAAAAAAATAAAATAACATCAAAAATGACACAAACTTAGTGGCCGGTTCTCCATGGGAGTTGTGCCAAAAAGTAGTTTTTTACTTTTTTTAAAAACTTAAAAAGATGAGAAAAGTGTTAAATCAAGTATTATGATGATCCAACACTTGTTGAATAAGTAATATACATAATAATATGGTATTATAGGCTTAAAAAAGCAAACAAGTCATTATTGAAGTTCATACACACTAAAATAAGTCAAAAAATTATATTTTATCAAACTAGCTTAATTTGACTTAAAAGACTACATCTATTTAATCAATAGCTATAAAAATTATAATAATTTATTAAAATATTAAAATTATCATAAACATGCTAAAATAATAAGTTTTAGTAGTAAAAGACACCAAATAGATACATTAAATAAACTTTTAAAATATTTTCTTGCACAAAATGGCATGCAAACCAAGATAAAACCCAAGATTGATGTGAGATCAGGTTTTTGTCTCCCAAACTAAACCTAGCTGACTTCCCACATGCCACAATCTGAAAAGTATCTCTCAAAAGTTGCACCAAGTCACATCACCCATGTGAAATGAAGAAAAAGGACATAAAAGTTAATTTTGTTCCCTAGCTTTTTCCTATATAAACTAAGCCTTGGAGCCTTCTTTCTCCTTCATATTTCGGTAGAGAGAGAGGGAGAAAACCATATTCAAAGTTTTCTTGGAGAGTTAGGGTGAGCTGAGAGAAGAAAGAAAAAGAAAAAGAAGAAGGATTCAAGGAGGAAAGGTCTTTAGAGACCACAGTTCCAAAGGCTAAGTCCTACTAGTCTTTCACCATCCTTTAAGCCCTTCAACAAGTAAGTAAAACTACTAAATTTTATATCTAATATCATCCAAAATATCCCTCAACTCATTTATTTTAACACTTCAAAAATCAAGAACCGAAAACAAATCGAAAAGGCGTTGTAGTTAAGAAATAGGGGTTGCTATGTTTTTGAATGATTTGAGATGTGGTTGTATGTTGTTATGTTTGAGTTTGATGACTTAAAAGTTTTTTGAAACCTTGATATTCATGTCTAAAAGACAATCATGAAAATAAATATGACAAAACCTTGACATATCATAAGTAACATACTTGAACATATAAGGACCTGATTTTTGAGAACTTGAATGTTTCTGCCCTAATCTTTGGAACTCCATAATCCAATGTATTAAATTGACTTAAGCATGTTCTTTATATCCAGACTTAGATTTTTGTGTTATCTTTCATCCAAAGTTGGTTTCAACTCATTTGAGTAAGTATAACTCGAGATATTTCAATTCTATCAAAGTGTGTCATTTTCAGACTAGTCGATAATACCGACCTAAAAACCCTAGCTTACAATGCTATCCGAGCTTTAGACAAAACATAAAGGTTGTTGAAAACATGTATATCTAACTACCCACAAAAAATGAGCACAACATATTTAGGTTTGGTAGGTCAAAACCCCTTTGAAACTCGCTGTTGTGGTTTATCCATTAAAGAACACTTCTGTCACATATTGTTATAGACAAAAACCCATATTTTTTGTGACCTACTCCAAAAGATGTCAATATGAACATTTTAGTTAACATATTGAACTACATTCTATCCAAAAAGCAGACCTATATACATCAGTAAAGTCCCTCAAAATCGTTTCAAACTCTATGTCCTAAACTGGTTCTGCTAAGAGTTTGGTGGCTAACAGAACCTATTTTACAAAATAGCTTATATCTTCCACTTGTTTCAAACAATCACCCCTAGTACCCTTCATAAGACTTGTAGTACACATGTTTAGCTATAACATATCAAAAAATGGACTCATTTTGACTTGATTTAATCCCCCACAACTGAGACTAACAGAGGCGTATTTTCGATAAAATTTTGAGAAAAGTGCTGAATTAATTTCACTTAGAATGTTTTATTCACCCATTTGTCTCAGGTTTTGGCATTCGTGTCAAATATACGAGTTATAGAAAATATTTTTATCTAAATGGTGTTTAAAACTCATAGCTTGATTCCAAGTCTAAATGTCCCAAAACCAAGCTGTCCTTTTAAATTTAATACTCGAATGTTCGCTCCTTAAAGATTGCTAAGTGTGATTTGAATACTCTTTGTTGTGAGACCCGAGTTTTACATAATGATTGAATTGAATTAGTTGATTAGTATTTTTAAGTGAATGTACGATTATTAGAACTCATGCCATCAAGTTTGAATTGTATATTGAGAATTGTCACTTGCATCCTGGCATGTTAGAGTCCATCTGTGTAAATCGTTGTTGGGATGAGTTATGTTGAATTGTCCTTCTAGGTTCAAAATCTAGGGCGTTCCTGGTTGCCATTTTTGTAAATGTTTTGGGATATATTCTCCTTGTACACTTTGTGTGCGTCCCCAGTGTTTGAAATGATTTATCATGGTTATTGTTGGGCTCCAAGGGTTCGTCGCTAGCATTCTGATTTTGATGGCTTAAACTTTGGGTTGATACCAAGCGAGCATCCTAGTCTTAAAAAGAAAAGCAATGACAATAAGTCCATTTACGGCAATGACAATAAGTTCTTGAAGCAATTAAAGGCAATGATAATAAGTCCCTGGTGCAATAAAAGGTAATGACAATAAGTTCCTTCACGGCAATGACAATAAGTCCCTAAAGCAATAAAAGACAATGACAATAAGTCACATCACAGCAATGACAATAAGTCCCTGGTGCAATGAACGGCAATGACAACAAGTCCCTAAAGCAATGAAAGGTAATGACAATAAGTCTATTCACAGCAATGACAATAAGTTCCATCACGGCAATGACAATAAGTCCCTCATGACAATAAGTCCCTAGTGCAATGAGAGGCAATGACAATAAGTTTCTGGTGCAATGAGAGGTAATGATAATAAGTCCCATCACAGCAATGGCAATAAGTCCCCGGTGCAATGAGAGGCAATGACAATAAGTCCCAAAGTGGAACTTCTATTTTTATTTTTGAATGAATGTCGGATTGGACACTTGCATCGCATCCATTGCGTCACATACTTGTACACTTATTCTTATATATGCTTGCCATGCCATAATTGTCAAATTTGTCTGTCTCTTTGATTTAAATTTGTACTGGGTGCTAAATAATTTGCGTTGTGGAATATTTTACCATGAGAATGGTTAGAAGGTTTAGAGTGTTTTCTTTTGAGTTTTGGCTTATGGAATTCGTACTACAAGTGAGGTTGAGGAGTTCTTTGAGGAAGTCGCCCCTGAAGATGAAGAAAGAATTGAAGAACGGGGTGAATGGAAGGAGCAAGCAGACCTCGATAATACTTGCTAAAGATTTAAATCTTCACCTTTTGTTTTTTTGTTCAGTTTTCCCGTGCTTATTGTAATTTTTAAAATTTCTTAGTGAAACTATAAACGCTATGTACCTTTTAATCAGTTCAAACTCATTTATGATGTATATGTAATATGAATGAATGGCTGAAATATTTCTTTATTTATATTTATGTATGTCCCAACATGCCCGAAAGAAGGGGCGTCACAGTTGGTGTCAGAGCCTAGGTTTAGTGAACCTTCAGACATTGGGTTATGAGAAACCATGCGTTCTGTCGCATTGGAGCTCTATAGGATGCGTTGTATTAATTATTATTATCATCTATACATTATAAGAACTAAAATCTGCTGCGTTTAAGTCTTATAGCAAGTCGTGTTAGAACGTTACCGGGATCAAAAGCAGTAGGGAATCTACATGCGAAAGATGAGTAAGAGCATAGAGATCGAAGATCGAAGATTCATGCAACAATTTATCTTATTTTAAGTGGGGTAAACAGGAGTATTTACCAGGAGAAGTTTTAAATATCACCTCGACAGCCACCGTTAGAACCCCGCAATTTCATCCTTATAAGTCCTTTTCTCATTTATCCCAAGCCCTTGTGTCAACTTTTTAAAGTTATTTTGCATGTCCTTCATTCTTATATCATTAGTCCTTAATGGTATTGTCAAGTGTCGTTCGTCAGTAACCATTATGCAACAAGTCTTGTTGGTAACCATATCAGAAATTCAATCCTAGAAAATACCCTTATCCTCAAGCTTTCATACCTCGATAATGATCGGTATTCGCATTTGATCCTCCTCCGATTCAAGCCATCATCCTTAAACTAACTTTTCTTTGTAGAACTCGATATCAACTCTTTGTTAATTACCCGTTCTGAACTTTCGACATTTGATGAAATCTTTTTTCATTGTTTATTTTCTCTCGATTCTGAAATCACAATCTATTGCAGTGATTTTGTAAATTCTTTATACACTCTTGAAATACTTACCAGAAAAGTAGACGTTGATGCTTGAATTGAAATACGTTGGACCATCGTAAATTCAGGACAAATTTCTAGTTTAGCTGCCCATTGCTTAACATCTCTTTATCAGAATCTAATTATAGTGGATTAGTTTCAAGGACATTTGTTTAAGTATTGATTCACTGTCCTCTTCTTGTTTCACCTACATTTGAACCCCAAATGACCACTCAATTTGTATCAACGGTGATTGCCTTAACTGTGATCATTTAACCTCATCCAACCTATCTAGTAAACCATCTAGGAATTTTTCCTTGAATCTTGATAAAGGACTTGCTTACCTTCCCTAGACCGTTTTAACCTCCAGCCACATTTCATGTAGTCTAGTACATCATTCAAAATCCTCGGCTAAACGCTTAACCACTCGCCGCCCCAGGTCGCCTCTCCTAAGATCTAAATCAATGAGAAACGATAGTTATTATAGTTTAGCGCTTTCACAAGGAACTCGGATCATGGACATCCTCAAAAGAACCACATGGCGCATCATCGAGTCGCAAAGTAGATCTCTACCTGGAGTTACAACACAAAATGTCTACCAATGTCCGCACTTAACGTGTTTTGAAGATTAATAACCTCGACTGTAAGAACTACTAAGTAGGAGCTCATGTATCATCTCTAACAGAGACGTATATGAAGGTTCTTATCGCCATCACTGAAAAAGCTTGCATGGGATCCACATGAGTGTGGCATGTGGAAGTGTAATAGAAATGTTACGGAACTTGGAAGTAACGTGGGACTACGCGGTAAAAGTCCAACAGTTTTATCCACACCTATTCTAGTTCAGGCCGCCTTACTCGTCGAAACCGATATGGCCGATTCAAGGAAGATTTGGAACCAAAAGAAATGAAACACCAGCTCCAGAGGACCAGTAAAAAGCAACCGAATGTTAGTACCTAAGAAGCCAGCCATATCAACAGGTGAACAAACAAGATCGGCCAAGGGACTCCTCTACCAAATTTATAGTCTGCTTTAAATGTCACCAACTAGGACATAAAAGGTTTGAGTGCCCGCGCCTAGGACAAAGGAATTTGAACAACCACTCCTAATAGTGGAGGCAACCCCGGAACCAGCCTCCAAGTACCCGCAGCCAATTCAAGTCACCCAATTAGCAACTAACAAACAAAATAGGAAGAGAAGGCCACCGCTTAACAAAAACCAAAGGCCCCAGGGAGGACGCATCTTGGCTCTGGAAGAGGAGGAAGTAAAGAATGGCACTATTGTACGGATTCAAGGAGAACAACGTAAAACCCGGACATCAAATAATACGAAGGTGTGTAGATCAAGTAACTTCAATGGAAGATTAGCTTACATGCTCGCCGATACAAACGCCTTGTCAGTCATCGAGTTACCACGAGTTGTATGTGAATACAAAGACGTAACTTCGATGAAAGCTCTAGGTCGAACTCTTCTTTGGTGTCAAGGTAATAGTTATGAATAGTCAAAGCAATTCTGTTAATAGAAGCTATTAAGACAACACCACGGAAGTGAAAAAGCCAACTTGAAGATGAGAAGACACAATGCTAGTAAATCATCCTCAACCTTTCACACGATAAAATACCGAACAAAATTTTAGGACGAAATTTGTTTAAGAGGGTAGTTTGTAACGACCTGGTTCATACCCTAATTATAACAACCTGGTTGATAATGATCCGTGTAAAGACCCAGCCCAAACCTTAGTATTAGCGATGGTTATCCAATAAGATCTTAAGTTGTTGAAAGATCAAAAATCCTAACTAAACCCAAAATCCTAATTCGATCCGAAAATCCTAAAAAAGTTCAAAATTCAGGCAACAATACCTTAACACTCGGAGAACCTTCCAACATTCTAAATTAAGTAAATAACTTGAAATATAAGATTAAAAATTAAAATTTCTCATAATTAGGGAAAATGATAATTTTGCCCTTAGTACAGTAAAAAGTCTTAAAAACTCAAATTTTGACACATGGACACCCTAAATCAGATATTTAAATACAATTAAGTAGTAAAAGATAAAATAACATAAAAATGACACAAACTTAGTGGCCGGTTCTCCTTAGGAGTTGTGCCAAAAAGTAATTTTGTTGCTTTTTTTTTTAAGCTTATAAAAATGAGAAAAATGTCAAATCAAGCATTATGATGGTCCCACACTTGTTGAACAAATAATATACATAATAATATGATAATATAGGCTAACAAAAGCAAACAAATTATTATTAAAGTTCATACACACTAAAATAAGTAAAAAAGTCATATTTTGTCAAATTAACTTAATTTAACTTAAAAGACTACATCTATTTAATCAATTGCTATAAAAATTATTATAATTCGTAGAAATACTAAAATTATCATAAACATACTAAAATAATAATTTGGGTAAATTACACAGACTCCCCTTGAGGTTTCTGACAAAAACAAAAACTCCTCATGTGGTTTTAAAAATTGCAGTAACACCAATTCAGGTTTGATTTTAACATCAAAGAGACCCAAACCGTTAAATTTTTTGTTTAATTTAACGAAAAACCATTGTTTTATCCCAAAACCACCCTCAAAGCCATTGCCCATCCCAAAACCAACCTTTGCAACGCCCACCCAAAACTGC